>JAPDSC010001205.1:223847-237684 GCA_026290005.1 Latrodectus geometricus
TATATATATATATATATATATATATATATATATATATATATATAATAATTTGTATACAAATATAATATCTTCCTCTTTCATTAAATATAAAATATTTAGAGCATTTTAATATAAAATCTGTTGAGAAAATATCAACACAATTTATGCATATGATCTCTAAGTATGCAGTTTGATTCCTGGAGCAAATTATGTAAGTAAATTTGCACCAATAAGAAGAAAATGGTATTGAGCTAACATATTGGAAAGAATAATTAACAATATTTCTTATTGAAAAGTATATATTTATAGCTGTTTTGAATTAATGTGTGGTGGTGAAATATTAAAAATAAAGAGTTAATTTGCATCAATTAATATGTCTAAAGAGAGTAAAATAATTTAAATGAAATATCCTTGTCGCAATTATGATAAACCATATCATTCCAGGTACGATATTATATGACTATCTCAATGCTTCAAAAATTGCATTTGATGTAACATAGATTCGACAAGCCGTTTAAAATTATTTTGATAGATTGATGAAACGCATTTAGTCAGCTAAATTAGAAAAATTACTTTGATACATTTTGAAGTTTCTTTCTTGGTCTCTGCTAAATGTTTTAAGTCGTTCTTGCAAGCTAACATGCTTGGTAAATGATCTACTCGAAAAACTCTGACTTCCAAAAAAATTTGCAATAATAGGTTTTGCAATGTTAAAGCAATCACGGAAGTTGCATTAGATTGTGGTAGTCAAGGTATAGAGAACATGTTCTCAAGGTTTGGAATAAAATTTCACAAAGAGAGTGAAATATTTTTCAAATCAAATTCTGTTGATAATAAGCTTGGAATGATAATTAGATAATCCATCATGACTGAACATCATTTTCAGTTTCCCAAATAATAAATAATGTAGCATGTGATTTTCATATATTCCAGTAGTGAGCAATTCATGACTAGTATAATAAAATAACTCAAAAAACTTAAGCAAAAGAAAAAAATATATATCACAGCATATCTCTTTATGAGAGCTATATTTTCTACACAAATGCGAAAAATGTTTTGCCGGAACTCAAAAATGTATATAAAGAGATATTGTTCCAAAATTTATATGTATACACGTAACACTGAGTATATTTCATTTTTATTTAACTGTTATAGTAAAGGTAATTAAACATTTGAAAAAACATATGTTTTACACTATTATTTTTATAAAAAAAATGTTACAATTTACAAATAATAGTAAAATTTACAAAATACTATTTTCAGTAAATTATGATTGTAATAATATATATTGTACTCGAATTTGTATGCATTTTTATAATTATTAATTATTTCTTACGATATTTATATTAAATATATTATCTGGATGAAGGAAATCTATAGTGGAAAATTTATAATAAATGTTTGTGTAAAATAATAATACTATTAGTTAATGACAACAAAGTTACACAATAAAAATATTAAGGAATTGGAATTGACAATATTAAATAATGCAAATTATATTAAAAATAATTTTCCTGTAATTAAACCTTTATGCAGAACTATTACTTGATATTGACTCATATTTATAACTTTTTATTACAGAGTGATGTAGCAAGAGTAAACGTTACAGTTATGAATGTCAATGATAACGATCCAACATTCGTTCAACCACAGTTTAATTTTCTAGTAAAACAACAAGATGTCCGCATTGCAAGTTTAATTGGAACTATTGAAGTAATTCTATTTATAAAATATTTTATAATTTGTGCTAGAAAATTCTTTCGAAAATAGTGAAGCAATTACGTAGAAGTTCATGTATTGCTACAAGACAAATTTTAATATTTTAAACAGTGGCTATTAACATTGATGTTGATGAATTATATATACACTTGAAATACATTATGCTGTCTTGTTCAAATAAACTTATATTCAGATTTTTGATTTCAACTTAATGTTAATACTATATAATTCAATGCCTTTATATTTTTTTTGTATATCAACATGTAATTGGTTCATTTTATGTGATTTTAAATCAAAATTTGCCTCAAATCAGTTAGTAATCTCTATAGTAAACTCAACTAGTAATATAGAAGTTAAAATAATTTCTAAAATATTTCTCATAAAATAAAAATGTATAAAAACTACATAGGTGTATTTGAAATCCGTATTTTCCTATATATAATCCGCGGATTATGTGTTAAAAAAGTTCCGAATTTCGTTGTGCGTATTATACGCCGTCGCGGATAATCTCATTAAAAACATTCTCCATCAGAAAAGCTTACAAGAAAGTTTTGAAAGAAATACTGTTTGTGTTTCATAAAATAAATAACAGGTGATACCAAGGCACACTTGAGTTATTTAAGCGATAATCGGCTTTGTCCAATTACGTTCAAAAACGAATTCGGTTTCTCGTAAAGATATTACATTTGTAAATTCGCTGATGTCATTTTGCAATTTGTATTGACGTGAGCTGTTTCGTTTTAAAAAATTAAAATTCATATATCGTCATATGGAAGCGAAAAATTTTAAGTTACACAGCCGATTTTAAATTTAAAGCTACAGCGAAAGCAAATAAAAAAAAATGGCGACAAACTTGTTAATGTAAAGTGAAAAACAAAGCACGCCCGGTATAAAAGAAAAATGTGAAAAATATGCAGTTTGTAAATAACCCAATTTTTTCATTTAAGTATTAACGAAGCAAATATATGTATTTTTAAATATGTCTAAAATCGTTTTAAAAATTAATAGAAGCTAAATATCGATAAGTTTTACAAGACTCTTCTCGAAATTATCGCTCTTGATCGATCACTATTCGCTGAAAAAAATTGTCGCGTGTTATACGCCACTGTGGATTATATACAGGAAAATACGGTAATTGAATTGTTAAGAAATTGTGTATTTCTAACCATTTAACCAGAATCGCTGATTATGTACTGAATTTTAGGTTACTGATGGTGATGTAAATGACACCATTGAGTTGACAGTAAAAGGTCCACATGCTAGGTAAGGACATAAAACATTTTAATATTTCGTGTTTGCATCTTTTCCTTGTCTATTAATCTTTTACAAATTTGCTCTCTATATATATAATTTATTTTTAAACATTTGAAAAAATCAAATTAATAATGTTCATCCATATTTATAGTCACATTAATAGCTATTCTTATATCTGATGTATGAAGTATCTACATCCATAATATTCAGGATATAGATGAAATTCATTTTAAGGAAATGACTGTGTTGATTATATAGGATGTTATGGGAAATGATGAATGCTTCTTTTAAAGTACGAAAAATATTGACAGTAATTTTGTAAGGATGTTTTACTGAAAAATCTATATTTTTGAGTGACGCTTTCTTTGCAGAATGCAGCGTTACTATATTCAGTACGAAATTTGAATGCCCTCATGTAAGATACTTACTTATTTATTAACTGCTTATTGTTCAAGTTATCATTATATTATAATTAATAATCCAGTTTCTTACCGCTCTATTTGAGAAGTTATGCACTCACATTTAATATGCTTATGATTATAGTAATATTTTCAAATGTAATTGAATCATTTACATATAAAGCTATATAGCAGAAAATTATTAAAATAACTATGGAATTTATATATAAATTTATAAATCACATTAAAAATATTTTAACTAATTATATTTAGTTTTAATTAATTGCGCAAATGAAGATCTATAAAATTAAACATGAATTTTAATGACAAATAATTATTATATTTCAGGGTGTTTTCAATTACAAATAAAGGAGAATTGAGAGTAAGAAGTCTTGAGTTTTTGAATTCAAGTACATGCCATATTATCGTTGTAGCCACAGACAATGGTGTACCACCAAGACAGTCTTCTGTTTTGGTAACAGTTCAATTCCCTGAAGATGTTGCTCAATCAAGTGTCTTCAAAATTAAGAAATCTGATAGTTCCTTGCTTTTGATGATTGTATTTGGAGTCCTTTTGGGAACTCTAATTATTGTCATCATAACATTAACAATATACATTCTGAAGACGTAAGTATTAGGGTTGTTGACTGAATTATAAAAATAATCATATATTTTCCTTAAAAATTTTTGAAAGAATCTCTATTATATAAACAGAAATGTTGCTTTTTATATTTTTATTTAAATCTTCATAAAATGTATGTTTAATTGTTAGATGAACGATGAAACGATATTGTTTTTGTGGAATATTATGTAAATTTTTTATTTGCCTATTTTTTAATAAAAAATATGCACACTAAAGTTATTCTTAGTATATTATACATTAGTATAAGAGGTAAATATAATATTATATTATATATATTGCTCATAATTATGATTTTCATCTTTATTTTACAAATATAATATGCACTGTATTATGTTTAATGCACTTAATTATTTTGGTTACTAAATTATTTACGTTTTGGATTCTGATATATTTTGAAATAATTTAACACAGCATACTTTAGTTTTTAATACTGTAAAATCATCTTTTAAACATGCCATAGATGAAGTTCATTAAAAAGAAAAACTGATATAGAATAAATTGTTAAATAAAAACTTGTTTTTTAAAAATGCCCTTAAATCTGTGTTTAAAACTTTTATTAAATATATTAGAAGTAATCAACAATATAAAATAATCATGTCTGAAAAATTTACAAGAATAATTAAAGTATTGTTTTGGAACTTAAGGAGGCATAAGTTATTGGTATGCATCTGCTGAAATCTAATAAAGTGTCTACATTCTGCTTTGTCTATTTTATAAATTTTGAAAAAGAAGAAAGTACAAATTTTTACAAGGAAATATGTTCTTCAAAATATTAGCTGCAACCATAAGCAATGGTCAATAAAACGATTAGTAATAACCAGCTATAGATACCATTTAGAGATTCTCAAAAGAATAGTATTAAGACAAGCTTAGTTTCAAAACTACCTTGGCTGAGAAAAGTATATTTAGTTTAGCATAGAATTTTATTTCAAAGTATATTACAATATGTTCATTATGCTTACTTTTAACAGGACATTTAAAAAAGTTTTGGAACGGAAGAATGTGATGTAGTTTTTGCACCTAACTCACATTACATTGCTCTGAAGCATGAATTGAATTTGTTCCTGTTGAACAAAAAGCAATAACATTATCTAGGAATAAATTGACTTCTGATATAGAATTTGCACATACAAAGTGGGATCCTCTCATTCTTTGTATACATTATTTTTCCCAGAAAAAGAGGACATATTTATAATATTATAATTTATAAATGTTTAATAGTAAAAACAAGAGCCGAGATTAGGACTTTTGTTCAGCCATTTGTTTACAATTAAACTACTTTATTCACATTGGAAATTTTTGGTATTTAAAACATAAAATTATATTTGAGGAAATAACACACAGTAAAAGAACTGTTATTTCCTCAAATATAATTCTATCCGTAACTTGTAATATTTTTTTTGTTTAAATATATGATAAATGTTTTTGTGAAATCAATTACAAGAAGTACGTATGGTCAAATGCATTTAAATATTGACCGATGTGTGTATTATAATGTAGTAATTGTTTTAGTAAATCATTGTGTAAATGAGACTTAAAAAATTATGGATAGGATTTATTTTAGAAAATGTTATTTTTAGAAAATGTACATTTTTTTGTCAATAATTATATTTCATTCAAAATTCTGTACACACGCTTGAAACTTTTTACAATAATATTAATATGATGCTAGAGCCTGGTGCTCTAATCAATAAGAAATAAAGTGAAGAATCTTATTTTAAAATTTCATATGTATTTTAGGAAACAATACAGAGACAGACTTCCTAGTGTTGTATCTTCTAATGGTCAACCCATGGTGAACAAAATGGCAACATATATATCTGGTTCTACTCTGTCATCTAATAACAATAACAAACCTCAAGGTGGTCAAACAGCAAATGCGGTTGAACATGAGTCTGGTGTAGAAAATCCTGTATTCAATATGACAGATCACAATCATTCCGGAACTCTTCATAGAAGTAAACTTCCTCCATCGCCTTCTGAAGTTAGTGCTTGGCAGGCTAATGGTACTTTGCGAGGAGAAGAGCATCATATGGGTACATTTGCACCACGACCAGGAAGCAATGGAAAAGTTCAAAACATTTATTGGCCTAATGGGTCAATTCCTCGCAGAGTTAAGAAACTTAGTTGGGAAGACGAGCAGCCAAACAGAGTAAGATACATAACTTTCTTTGATAGTTAATATTTCTCTTTTATCTATCAACCATTTTTAAAGTTAGAAAGAATAAACACATTATTTTTGGATATTTCATCCAAAAAATAATGTACATTATTAAAATTTTGTATCCCTGATTATCTTTGAATTTTTTATGGTTAAAAAAATTAATTTATTTTAAATAATACTTCAAATTTTAATAATTTCTTTCAAATGAAATTTCTAAGTCGAATTGAATAAATAAAAATTGCCAAAATAAATATACATGTTACATAAATTTTCTAAAATGATACAAATTAATAACCAATTTTTCATTATATGCATCTAAATATTAAAATTTATTTTAAAAATATTTTATCTTTAGACCAAAAATGTTACTGTAGGACGCTTCATTTATTAAGAAGTTATATTTTCTTATTTTTTACAGATTTATCAAGTTGACACAAAAGTTATATTATTAATATTTTGGAAATTAATGATACCAATGAACAACTTGAGTACATTTTCATATGAAAAATTATAAAATTTAAGACTGCCATAAAGTTACACTATGAGATTAAGCGAATACTTAATAATTAACTTAAGTAAATTGAAAAAAGTAGTAATGTATATTTTGCTTATTGTATTTTATACGAATAAAAATATTATTGCATTTTATATTTATAATAATTAATAATAAATTTTTTTTCATGATAGTAAAATTGTTTATGCAAAAATTTCACGTTAAAAGCTTTTGAAATTGCAAAAGTTTAGAAATAGAGAAGTATTTTTTTTTTAATCTTTTTAAAATTATCATAGCTGCATTTTACTTTAATTAATGTGGAAACAATGATTAACTAAGTTAGAAAAGTCTTTTTGTGAAGATGCACCTAGAAAACAAACTCTTTTGTTTGTAAAATTATGCATATTTCATACGAATTGGAATTAAACAATTTATATTATAATAAGGGCTCAAGAAATAAAATAATTTTTATATACGAAGTATTTATAGGACGAAATACTGAATAATATAAATGCTTATGAACCTTGTGATTTTCAAGATTTCTGCTATACGTATGTACCTTTGACATATTGTTGTCAAAGGTACATACATATAGCAGATATATAAAATGTGTGGATTATATAAAATGTCTTACCTTTGACATATTGCTGCTATGAGCGTAATATTTATTTTTGTAAAATGATAGTTACTTTTCTAAATTTACAAGTGTTTTTGATGCAAGAAATGAATAATTTAAATACACACTAGTATATATTTTAAATATTTCATGAATTTAAAAGCAAAAATTCCCAAAATATATATTGCTTTAATGTTTTTATTCTTTTTATTTTCTGCAAAAGAGAAAATTTTGTGTATTATTACTTGATTTAAATAAAAAAAATCAATTTGTATATAATTGTGTAATATAGAATTGGTATGAAAGATAAAAATATATATTCGACAAAATATAGTGAGTATGCTTTCACTATTTGCAAAGTTTGAATATTACAATTCAAATTGTTTTAAAATTAATGAAACCAGTCATAGGAAATGCTAATAAAAACATTATGGAGTAATTTAAGATTTTGCTTAATTATAGTGTTCATTTAAATACTTACGTGTCTAAATAAATTTTGAATTTGGCGTTTTCATGATATCTTATATTAGAATCAATGTAAGTAAAATTTAAAGACTCATAAAATTCACATACAGCCACCATTCCTATTATATGTTTTGCTTGAAATATAATTGTATATTATCTAATGATATCTATAAACACTAAATTTCATATCATATAAACTGTAAATTTACAATTCAACTTATAAAAATTTTTTCAAAACTTGAAAACAGTTTAAAATTAATAGGTTATATAATACATAAACTAAGTAAAGTTATTCTTGTATGAAGATAATGAGATAATTTAATTGAAAAATATAGGAAAATATATATATATATATAAAAAAAACTTAAATTTTAAATTATATTAATTCTTAGATGAGCATTATTCACAAATTTTATTGCATCTGTATTATGAAATTATTTTGGAATATGATGCATAAATTTAAATGATTAATTAATCATTGTTAAAAAATAATTTTCTCTATTTGGCTTTAAATGATATTTTTGTTTGTTACAGACAGAGCTTGATCCCGATGTAAGTGTGACTCCATTGAGTAAGACTTGTAATGAAAGACTCAAGCAACCTGGTCTCACAGTTTATTTTTAGTGATCACAAATTTATAACTGATGAAACATTCTACATTTATGAGATAAACTCAAACAAGCAATTTCAGCTTGTTGTATGATTCATGTGTATTTGTTACTGGATTAAATGTGCTTATAGAAAGATACATTCCTGAAATTTCTGTGATAATTCTAGGTATAAACTTCAATTTTCAGGGTTGAATGAACTACTGACCATGCTCAAGCTTAAAATTAAAAGAGATTTAGAGATTTTTTATTTAAATTGACTGTCGTGTTATGAAGTAAACTTGAATTCTTGGTGATATGACATCTGAAATAGTTCTAAGAAGCATATATTCAAAACAATACTAATGGAAGGCTTAAGTACATAATTTGTACCTGGTAGTATTGATTGACTTTATGAATATTTTTAAACTGTTGTAGAAAACGAACTTTTTGTTTAAAGTAGTTATAAGGTTTACCTAAAGACACAAAAATTGACTTTATATCCATAAAAATTGTCTTTTATAACTATTAAACAATAATATTTGCAATATGAATCACTTATAATTTTATGAAATGTTGAGGATTCATAAGAAAATATTATCACCAATTTATTCAACTGAATTTTATCATCAGTGCTTTTATATGTTGTGTATGCATAAATTGCATACCAATAATTTATAAATATTCATCTTCACTGATTTAAAAAAATCTTATAATGTGATAAAAAAAAATCTGTATAATGTATGAAGCGTCATGCAAAGTAAGAAAAATTAAACTACTTTCCACTGCTCTCTGGTAAGAAAGTTATTAAAAATCAAATGAATGGGACAAAATAAACAGTTTCAAAATTTTGTATTATGAAGAGAAAGCCAAAATTTCAAAATAAATCAGCTATGAAAATGGTAGCTATTTGTAGAATCAATTATCCTATTATCATGCATTTTATTATTTTTCCAAACTCAAACGCAGTATACACAATAATGTAAATTTAAGAATTATATTATTCCCAAAATAAATAACATAAATATTAGCCTAACAGCGTAATCCATTCTTTGATATTATTTATTATTCTTTGATATTATTTTAGTAAAATGTCTCATTTTTATTTATAGATCTATTTATCATTTCATTGTTTTTAATTTATGTGGAATATTAAAGGAATTACTTAAATTTTTTTTTAAATTAATACTCATATAATTTTTTTCAAAATATTTCTACATGAAATTAAACTTCAAATTGTATCATATGCTCATAAATTGAAATTCTATTGAATGTAAGTTTTGAATAAGTAGTATTTTCAATTAAACAAGCATATTTTATGCCAATATGTAAATGTTTTCACTCTGTTATGGAATAATCAAATTTGTTGTAATACTTAAATTTTCATGCCTTAGAATTCTTTCAAGTCCTCTACTGCTGGTCAGATGTATTTGAAGATTTGAAAGCAATACTAAAAATTAATAAATTATATCCATTTAAAAATATTAAATATTTCCCTCTGTATTTACTTGAATGAAAATCATAATATAATACTAGAATGTTAAATTCATCTTTCGTCTAATCATACATTTGCTTTATTTATTTGGACAGAGTAAAATTTGGTATTCTGTTTTTTAATATAAGGTACCTTGAAAGCCATGTTCAGTCATTATATTTTATGTAAATATTGTATATGATTTGGAATGGGTTAACTGATGTAAATAAAGGCAACTGAAATAAAAAAATGTGAATATAATGTTTACAAAACTCCAAAATTGACAACAGAAATCCAATCATTTCAAATACTTGCAAAATTGTTGTATTTAGTTTGATTAAAATAAGATGTTAACATATTTATACTCAAAATTCGAAAGTATGTGTCCTAAATTTGAAGTTAAGTTTTAATGTAATTAGACTTTGAATTCATTTTTATATGTTTAAGTTGCAATTAATGCTACATTTACCGCATTAATTTTCAAAGTCATTAGTTCATATTTTATACACCTATTTACTTTTTTGCATTTGTATATATAACTTGCTTTTGTACATCAATGGTATTGTTTAAGTTATTAAATATTTTCAATAAATGTGATTTTGAATATTTCTGAGTTTTTTTAAAATTTTGTATGTGACCTTTGATATTATGAAACAGAAACGATATTTTTCAAAGTTGATTAAAATTTAAAATGATGATTACGTATAAATATGCTTGCTACTGTTAATAAAACACACATGCAATTTTATTTTTTACCTGTACTTTATTTTTATTTTGATATTTTAAACATTATTTGAAAAATTTATGAAATCAAAGCAACATTTTAACAGTTACAACATTTTGAAAACTACAAATGAGGTTCTTAAAAAATCTTCTTTAATATTCAAAGAAATAAATTTTTAAATTTTGCCTTAGTATATTTCAACATCACTAGAGGGCACTACTAATTCTATTCATTTTATATAGCATGTTTAGTTTGATTCTTCATGAAACTGTCTTTTGATAAAATTACAGACAAAATATTGTAAGATTTAATGAAATGATATATAATATTAATTTGTTAAGTCTTTTTGTCATTCAGTTATTTCTATAATTTATTATAAATCTATACACATTTTGGCAATTTGTTGATTAATATTATGTTTTATATATTGTAAAAGAATTATACACGTACATTTTGGTATGTTATCTTCTTGTACTGATAATTGTGCTAAAAAATATTAATATTTGTTCTGTTTTATCAAAAATATTTAATCATCAATTTTCAGATGACTGGAATTTGGATTCTGTTCTTTTAGGTCTAATTTACACATAAAAATAAAATTATTTTTACATATATTTTACATTTTTTGAATAAAATAAAGTTTTTTTAAATCGAGGTTAGAAGAAATTAATTTTAATATGTAAAATAAAATTTATGAGAGTTTGCTTTTATAAAATTATTTTAAAAACAAATTTACATATAAGAATTTATTAAATATGATAAGTTTATTTAATAAGCAGTACATGTAAATATATTTTAAATTAACGTAATTAATGTTAAAAGAAGTACTCAATGTCTTTTAAATTATCTTTTTAGAGATAAATCCAGAAATACAAGCATCAAAATCAAGTATTTAAATAACATATTTTTGCTTCTTTATACTCGAAATTTTTATATTAATTTTTATAAAAAAACATTTTTTAGAATATTTTAACACATATTTTAAGCATTGTTTAAACCAGAAGAATATTATTTGTGTATGTACTACATATGTTCTTTTTTCAGCACAAGAAATATACTGAATGTTCAGACATATTACCATGTTTTTTCAGTGTAAGATATATATTAGTATAATTTTATATGAACTTTTGATACAATAAAACAACGATGAGATAATGTGTTTTAATAAATTCTCAAAAATAATAATTAAAAAATGTGTGTAAAATACTAAACTTGAACTTTATTTGCAAGACACCTTTATATCATTTTATTGATTTTGGCGACGAATGTTGTAGGATCAGTCGAAACTCTATAGTCCTCATCTCTTCATATAATGACATCAAACAACTCCACATGCTTATTATTAATGTCCATTCGCATATGGAAGTTATCAGGTATGTAGTAGTTAACTAAATAAATACATTATGCATTAAATGCATATTACAAAACATGAGTAATCTGTAAAATTATAATAAGATAAATATAATTATCAATATTCTATATATATATTTATAATACTCTAAAGCACATAAATTATATTTTATCCAAAAACTTAATGATTCTCCATGGATGATTGTATTTTTGTCTACAATGGATGGATTCCTAAATTGGATTTTTAGAGAAAATAAGTTATAAGAGCTCTTATTCTACAATATCTAACAAGGAAAAATTTATTATTTTGTTGAAAATCAATTATATAGTTAACCGAGGATTTTCACTTTTTTTAAATTTCACCTTTAACATACCTTTCAGTTACATTTTAGACTATGCAGCCATCGAATTATAAATAGAATACGATTTTTCATGCGTATTGCATAAGATTGATTATACCGTTATATAATATGCCCTATATATATAAAAAATTATGCTTCTCTTTAATTACAATATATTTGACATGGAGTTCGTCATCATCATTTTTTTATTATCCATAAATCGCGCCTTCAATCATACATTTCTAGATAGAGTTCCCTTACCTGAAATGTTTTGCTTATATTGAATTTTTTATTAATCAATCCTTTGATTCTTATTTTGCATATTTTGTAGAAGTTGAAATTTATGAATAAGTTTAGTCACCTTATTTGGTAACTTATTATAAGTAACTCTTAATAAAACTACTTAAAGTTTGAAATTTTATAATAAATACCTTGCAATCATAAAAATAAAGATTCCCAGTTTTTCTGGTTTGTTTGGTGGCTTTTAAAACTACTATAAGATTATATTTTACAAATGATTTTTAATCGAGTAAAAAACAATGTTACACACACAAATTAAATGATTTCACATGATGACAATCTTTGAACTTCATATACTTTAGTGTAACAGCTTTAAGAAGTACGAGCATTTGACATTCAGAATACAGTATCTACTTATATATATATATATATATATATATATATATATATATAAGTACTTTTTTCAAAATTACAGAAATTACAATTTTTTTTTAATTTTGTGGAATCAATACAATGATATTTACAGTTTTCTAATAAAATTAGGAATGATTATACATAGCATTACATTTTAAAGTTAATCATCTGTGTAGTTCTCGAAATTCTTTAATTTTGAGTTTAAATAAAGTTACTCACAAATTAAATATTTAAATTAATAAATTTTTAAATTGCATATAATTGATATCAGCTTTTATACGGTGAATATTTTCATCTTCCATAATATTTTCAGCTCAGGCCCATCAGTGTATTTGTCTTTCCGTAAATAGAAATAATATATTAGTTAAGAAATTGAATTTATATTGCCATTAACCTTTCTAAGTATTAAGTAAAACGAGCTTAAGATGAATTATCTAAGGTAGTTTCTTTTTAAGCATTTGAACTTATGAGCATATTGTATCACAATTAATTTAACTTTGAACAAATATAAATTATAAAATAATATATAACTCTGTTCGTATGCATTCACACAAAAGATAAATTTCTTTTACTTGTAGAAAAATGCATTATTACTCATTGCGTTTCTAAGATAACTTTAAATTCGAACCATTGGTTTGTTTCAATGCAATATTAAATGTTGTCAGAGAATAAACTCAATCATTTTGAATGAGAAAAATAATAATAGTCTGAATCTAGACATTGATGAGATTTAACTTCAATTACTTCTACGTTAATCCTGCTTCACTTAGTATCAGAATATGACATTCATAAGAACAACATTAGATCTACTTTTCTTGAAAATTGCTGTCATATTTTTCTTTAAAAACAAAATAATTACGCTAAGACTTAGCGTAAAAATCTTATTAATATACATAAACAAACAAACAAACAAACAAACAAACAAACAAACACACACACACACACACACACACACACACACACACACACACACACA
>JAPDSC010001205.1:237694-262209 GCA_026290005.1 Latrodectus geometricus
ACACACACACACACACACACACACACACACACACACACACACACACAGGTAGGTAGGTAGGTAGATGAGCACACACAGATAAATTAAAAAAAAAACTAAATTTGAGCTTCTATCCATAAATTTCGAATGCTGGGATGAAGTATATTTTGAAATAAATTACCTTTGTTGGTAGATGATAAATAATATTTCTCATTATCTGACCATCAGCGCAGCTTAGCTCTTCAAATCCTAATACAATAAGAGAAGATGTTCCTGGAAGGCAATTCAAACTTTTCAGACACTAATTTAGAAAAATATAAAAGCATTAAATTCTGAAGCGCAACGCAATTAATATTAGTTAAAGAATTTTAAAGTTCAGCATTATAAAATGTTGAAGAGCAATTCTCACCGATAAGGCCAATGGGTAAAACAATGAAAGCCAACATCCGACGAAAAAAGCAAAATTTCACAGAATTCACTTCATTTGTACACAGTACAGCTTGTGAGATGACAAAGATAATACAGCTTGCAAGCATCATGATTGCACCAATCATGTGTTCTATCAAAACTGAAATTACCTAAAAGAGAAAAGATTAAGATACATTATATCTTTCTAAAAAATAAAAAGTGAATTTAAGGTTTAGAAAGAATCTTGGAAACATAGTGATTTCAAAAATTAAATTAATTATTTAAAATGTAAATAATTGTCTATAAAAAAGTACATGCAGTTCAGTGTAGCTTATAGAGAATAATACGAAATTATAGACATATGCAAAATAAAACAAAACAAACCTCAATAAGATATTTTTATATATTAGTTAAAATACGTTGGAATTAAAATATGATTTTAATATTAAAAATTGTGTTTATGACTCTAAACAATAAATATTGAGCCATACAATAACAGTTTTTTTTTATCAAAAGGAAACAATCCAATAATTTATGTAACAAATTTTAATTTTATAATAAAATTTATTCAGAGAGAAGAAATTAAATTCCAATCATAATTTTGATTACTTATGTAAGCTTACAAAGACTCATTACATTATAAAGACAATGACATAAAACATTTGATTCCTATAGTTTATAACAAAGATAAAAAAAAATTTCTTACCCATTCATATTTGTTCGGTAGATCAGTGTATGTAAATGGAAAAGTACATATCAGTATCCAGCTTACAAAGTAAAAGTAGCAGGCATAAGCTGCTGCTGATTTTGTATATTTCACGAGGCCATTTTCTTCTTTTTTAGACAAATTTTGAAAAACAAAACAGAAAATAATGCCTATAAAATGATCATTAATTTAAGTTTTGACTGATATATTTTATTCAAAATTAAATCAATTTAAATGAAGTCGAAAGAGAGAGAGAAAAGTTCTGATATTCATATACAACCACTTTAAAACGAATTATTAAACTGGTAAAATATTAACAATGTATAAATATTTGCAAAAAATATTTAATGACAATCTATACATATAGACTTGCAACTTCTTAGTTTTAGCTTGTTTTATTTGGAACACTGTAAATACTTATGAAAATTAAAAAATTAATATATAGTTTATTTCTATTCTAGTTATCTACAAATTATTTTGCGGGGATGCGAAAATTTTCAAATTTATTAATCTATAAATTTGATTTTTAATTATTATTCAGTTGTGTAATTAGTAAAACGTTAAATGATATGTTAAAATATATATGCTAAAAAAAATAAATACTTTATCAATATGAACTAAGAAAGAATGAATCTCATAATAAATTTTATGCAGTTATATATATATATATATATATATATATATATGTATAATATTGCTTTTGCTTAAACAATCAATGAAAACAAATACTATTGTGTTATAGTGGCCTCTTAAACATAATAACTTTACCTAAATAAAATTTTTCTGCCAAAATCCATTATTCAAAATGTTTTTATACGTATCGGTTTAAAATAGCTATTAATTATTAATCTAATTTTAATTAATGTGCTTTTTGATTTTTAAATCTATAACAGTAGACTAAACTTCAATGGAATGCAGAAATTTTCATAAAAGCTCATAAAATAGATGGTTTTATACTAATAGATGTTTATCAAAAAAAAAAAAAAAAAAATCCTTGAAGAATAAATTTTCTTAGAAAAAGCAATGTTTCTTCACAATTAAAAATTATTCTTAGCTACAAGTTGATTATATTTTAGTCATCATCTGTGTATAAGAGCCAAAAAATAATTTATCTGATATCTGCTAACATTTAGATTGGAACTGAGAATCTCAGAACTTTAATTAGTATAAATTAATTTATTAGCTCTTTTCAATTGAATGTTGAGACTATTTTAGTCAGTGACTGAGAAATTTATGAAATTTGTTTTTATCTGAAATGAGCTAAAAGACTTTCCCTAGTATTTGAAAACAAAGTTGTTACAGAAAATAATAGTTTATAAAACGACAGTCACATCTACTTGAGAAAATATTAGTAATGATAATTTAATAGCTAATAATTTTGTGAGTGATAAAAATATATAATAGAGTTGAAATAAGATATTTTCAAAATATTTAGTA
The DNA here is from genome assembly GCA_026290005.1 of Latrodectus geometricus. Classification (NCBI taxonomy): domain Eukaryota; kingdom Metazoa; phylum Arthropoda; class Arachnida; order Araneae; family Theridiidae; genus Latrodectus; species Latrodectus geometricus. The sequence goes on from JAPDSC010001205.1 coordinate 240,225, forward strand.
ATTAAAAGAAAAATTTCTAAGATTTAACTGTTGTCTCAAATTTTTTCCTTTGAATTCTTTTGCTATTTTACTTAATATTCTTTGTTTGTATTTTTGAGATTATGACATATATCACATTAGTTTCATGAAATTTTGCAAAGATTTTATTATGCTTTTTAATTTTATAATATTTTTTAATTAAATATAGCTTTTACTGAAGACCATTTTTAAGGTTTTCATACTTTCAAATTTAGTTTCAAAGCTCAAAATATTAATATTATACATTTTAAACTTCATTAAAAAGAATTTTTTAAGCACCTATTACGTAATTTTTAAAAACAATTACAATTATTAAAATTTTGATTTATGATAAATGTATCTTTTATTTCCCTACATCATCTGGAGTAATATTATAAGAAAACTACCAAAAAAGATTGAAATCTAAATGGAAGATTTGAAAAGTTCTTGCTATAAAATTCACAGTAAGAAGGAAAATTTGTAACATTTGAATTTTAGCACCTCATCATGTTAAACGATTTTTAAATATTTTGGATTCCTTCATAAAATAAATAAACACAGTAAAATTCTTCCACCAAAATATATTTACGATTTAGAACAAATCATTGTTTGTCAATTATATATCTGGAAAAAAAAAAAAAAAAAACTTTACTAATAGACATAAGACTTCTAAACACATTTTAATATTTTCTTTTCTGCAAAATAGATAGTAATTATCGATTTTGTTTTCACATGTGATATTAAGTTTACTTAAACCTTAATTTAAATAATTTAATTAACATACGTTATTTTACTATGTTAGAAATTGTCGGAGCAACGATGAAATATTTTCTATAGAAATAATTTACTATTGAATAACAAATTCGTAATCACTGTTAGATTAGAGATGAACAAGCGAACGATAATGCATTAAATAAATATGAATTCCGTTTACAATATTAAGATTTTATCAAATAGGATTCTCAATTTTGAGTCCTAAAAATTTCTAAAGGAATCATACTTAAATGAAAATTTAATATTTCAAATTTGTCTTTGAGAAACTTGCTTTAAGTGTTAACTTTTTTGTTAAGATACAATAAAGGCACTTTTGTATGTCACTTAAAGTAAAAAAAGAATATCACATAAAGTTTAAATTAATTCTTAAAGATTAAAAAGGTAAAGATTCTAAAATAATAATATTATATTAACAAAAGAAATTCAATTTATACTAAGCTATAAACGTCTTTTGATAACAAATTTATAATAAGTATTATGATACATAAAATGTTAATCAACCATAAAGATAAAATATGTTTTGTTAGATTTACCTATAAAACTGCTTGGTATCATAAAAAATGTGAACACACCAGATATTATTGAATTACAGGTGATAGCTTGGCTGTGAAAAATAAAATAACAACAATAAAAAAATTTCAAAGGAAATATCAGAAATACATTTTAGAAAATTATTAAATTATTATTGAAAGAAAAAACTTCTTAAAGTTTAAAGTAGAAATTTTCTTATAATGTTTTTTTACTACGTATATACAGTTTAAAGAATATAACTTTGCTCTCAGTAACAAAAGTGTATAATTTACAAAGGTTTGATTTCTTTATCACTCATTGGTCATTTTTTGCACATGAATGCTAATTAGACCGGACCTACATGTATGATTCACAAAAATGTCAAGAATGAGATTACATTTTCATTTAGATATATTTAATATTTTAAATAATAAATTGAAGTTTAATTTCAAACAAAACCTTAAACCTAGTCAACCTTCATTTCTTAATTTAAAATTATTGAAGGTTGGAGTTTTGGAAAAAAACTCTCAGTAAATTAAAGAAACTAAATAAAGCATTACAAATGCCTCAAATTTAAGCCATGAACTTTGTATTGAATATTAAATTTTCTTATGACTAAGTTTATAGTTATAATTTTTACGTGTATAAATCAAACGTTTAACTTACACTATCAATCCATTACTAATGCTTCAGTCCATTTAAAAAATAATTTTTTTAAATGATTAATATTACAAATATAAATACACGATTTTTGTAATAATTTATAAATAATAGTTTAAAACTTTAACTAATACTTCCAATAATATGTTATCAAAAATAAGGTTATTTACCTAATGAAAGGAAAAGAAGGACTAAATACATTTTGTCGCAGAGCTAAAAAATAGGAAATTGTTATACCAGAGATCTGCAGAAGTAATATGATAAGTAGTAAATCACCACAATTAGCCATATGTCTATAAAGAAAAATTTTGAATTAATTTTTATAAAATATGAAAAATATTCCATATATTTTATTATTTAACTGTATAATTTCCATAGTTAATATTTTCTTAATTGAAAATTTACATATTTAATCACTATAGGAAAGTGAATTGGTTATAAATTACAAATATGTAAGCAAATAAATAGAAATTAGAGATAATAATTAAAACTGTAAGACACTAATACATTCTCATTAAAAAAATCACTCGAATAATATGAACTGCATTACAATTGTTATAACTCATCATAAAATTACTTAAAATAGTTTTGAAAATCATTTGAAAAGATTCTAAAGTAATTTGAATTATTACAAGTTATGATATTTTATTCGGAGTACTAAATGATCAACATTTTCTACCATACATTAGCATATTAGTTTTAATTAAAAATAAATTTAAAATATAGTTTTGAACCAGAAGTCAAAAGTAAATATTTATTTATAAAATCGGCATCCAAGTTTTGTTAAGCAAACTGTAGTATTTCATTTACATTAACTATTTAGATAAGATTTTACACATATTTAAAGCTCCGTTATAAATCATATTATAGAGCTTTTTTAATAAATTCTCTTAAATGTGTGTACGTTATAATGTACAATAAATTAAAGCAGTTTGCAAAAGTTTGGAGATCCATATATTTTCTTTATTCTATCTGTTTCTGCGAACAAATTTTCATATTGTTGCGAACAATAGAAGCTGTAATTTTAATCGTCTTATATGATACGTGACTAATGATATATATATACACATTTTTAATGTAAAGTATATAAAACATAAATTTGAAAAAATGATAAGTAGAAGTTTTTGAAGTAAGACAGTTTTTTTAACTTAATTTGAAGTTAATCATCTTAATACAATGAAATACAATCTGGCTTACAAATTAGCAGAATATATATGCTTTTGCTTTGGGAACTGCAATTTATAACCAGGGCATAGTTATAGAAAAAGGTTTTGTGAATTAATTTTAGGAATTTTTGTCTTTTCCAAATGATGATTTAGAAGATGTGGAGCGAGTTTGCTAACAAAATATTGTAGTAAAGAAAATTCTTTGAACGTCAATATTGGTGAACTTTATGCTGATAGTCTACAACAATGAACACTAATAGCGCATAATTATCACCCATTCAGTGAATATCATCTTAAACACTGTCTCTCGTGTATGATTATTAATAAAAGTAAAACTAATAAAATAATATTATGCGTTGAAACGCGTTCTATTCATTACAAGACAGGGAGATTTGTAAACCTCTTTTGGAAAGATAGAAATGCAAAATAGAAATCTTCACTTATAAGTATTTTCTATGCTTCTTAATAGTCTCGTTGGAATACAATGCTAGATTACATGCAGCATGGCAGAAGCATGCTTACATCACATTAATTCCCAAAAATTTCTCTGGTTTATGATCTAAAATAATGACAAGGTAGAGAGGTATTTAATTGAGTCGGATAAGTGCTTACTCTTTTTTGGACAAAAATTAAAGATAACATCTTACACACTTAAAAATTTTAAAATTATGTTTGGTAATAATGAAGATTAAAAATTTAATTTTTAAACGACTATTATTTTTAAAATGTATTGTTCAAGAATATTTATCAAATAATTACAATTATGCGATCATTTTATGAATAGCAATTTTCAGTGGTATTCAGGATTTATTGAAATTTTATGTACATTTTCCAACAAACTTGATACAAATGAAAGCTCAAAATTATTTCATAATTTAAAATTTATTAAAGAAAGTAAACAGAAAAACATGGAAAACCCATTTATAAAATACTGTTTTTCAGAATATCATAATTTTTGATGCAAAAAAAGATTTAAATATGTTTCTAAACATTCAAATTGTGTGAAATTAAATAGCCATAAAATTCATAAATATGAGCGTTCGTATCACTGTTATGTAAACTTTGAAATTAAAAAAAATCTTAAAATAATAATTAGAGAAGAATAAGAAGCAGTTAGTTTAATTTTATTTATATTTTGCTTTCGTTCATGCATTCTTTTGTCGGATAGTAATATTTGTTACAAGAGCAAAATACTATTTAAGGCAAAATATTTAATATAATAGTATTTAAATTTTTAAGAAATTTGCTATCAACAGTTTTCGGAGAAATTTCTATTAATCATTTAGCCATTCAAAATATAATCATATAATATTACTGCGTTTTTATATTCTGAAAAGTAAAATAAATAATGTATGGAAAGAAATTTTATCGTATAATTTTTCAAGGATAAAATTGTGTGTAATTATTAAAAAATTAAATTTATACTGTACAACATTTCTGAAAAAGCACAAATAGCGAGTGATAACAATTATATTGCAAATTAATTTTTTTAAATGAGCAAATTAAAAAAAGTAACTTCAATTAACAGCTTTAGGCAAGGATTTAGTAGTTTATTTTATATTGTATTATCTCTTTCTCTTTAAATATAAATATGTATGTAGTGTACGCATCAAAAATCAACAGTTTAGTTCTTTACGAACAATACGTTTAACGATGATTTTTTGCGATTTTTTTCGTATAAGATAAGAAAATTTATAAAAATTCCTTGAAGTTTGAAAAGTGTAATTAAAATTTTTATTATTTACTTAACAAACTTCGTTAGAATAATTTTATTAAATACTTATCAATAAATTTTTCCCAAGTGGTCATTTTGTGTAAATGAAAGAAAAAACAATTATAAAGTATTTCAACATTTATTTTACTCCAAAAAAATTTTGATGAAAAAAGAATCTTCTCTCTCTCACATATTCACACTCTTTAATACTGATGTTGAAATAACTCACAGATATTACACTTGGGAAATATAAGTGGGGGGAATATAAATTTACATGATAAAACTTTTAATATTTTAGAAATTACTATAAATTTTATAATTTTTTTTATAGAACTTACTTTATACTGAATTTGGTAAAATTCATGCATTAAATATGCATTTAACAGTTAATTATAATCTTACGTTTACAAAATGCATAACAAGAGTTTCATTAATATTTAATAAAAGATCCTTACCTTGAATATTAAATAGTTTGAATTTTGTAAAACAATTTCTTGGTATTCAAAAATATTAGAGATACATGTGTCTGAAACACACTAACACAAGCACTCCAGACTTACTGGAAAGTGTATGAAACAATGAGAAGGTCGTGTAAACACAAAATCTACAGAGTGAGTGCAGATGACGGCTTGCTAAATGATTAGTGACGGAAAATTTACGGTGAATTGTTTGGAAAAATAGCGACCATTTGTTCTCAGTGGACCTTCATAAATATGAAAGTTCATTTTCTCTTTTTGAAAATCAAAAATTTTAAGAAATAAAATATTATTTTGCTTTCAAGTTCTTAAACAGCATTTCCTTATGTTTGGATAAAAAAATTCTTAAGATATATAAAATAAAATGAACATAACTCTAGAAGTATTTTTGAAAAATAAAATGTTTATTCCAAAAAGAAGAAAAGGCATAAAATAGGATCCTTAAAACCATTTAATGCAAAGGAGGGAAAATAAATCCAAATGGGTGAGTAATTTTAAATGTTTCAACAAATATGTTTAAAATTAATAAAGCGTATGTGCATCAATAAGTGTGTGAAATAAATTTGTTCTAAATTAAATGTAAAAATATCTCAAAATAAATAAGTTGAGGATAAAAATGAATAATACCAGTGTTGTCCCCAATATTACCAAAATTGTTTGATTATATTGTTTTCTTTATTTTTTCTTTAAACTTAAGCTTAAACTTAATGGTCATAAAACTACATTTTTGGTCACTTTTGAAACAATACTACTCCATCAAATTTGGACATAAGCAATCATTCTGGTCTCGAATTCAATTGTTTTTGTCCCTACACTTAAAGTGATTAAAAATGTTTGTGATCATTCAAAAAGTTTTTCAAATATATAAATTAATTAAAACAGTCATTCCAAGAAATCAATGACCATAAAAGTGAAAACTTCATAATCTATGAAATTTGAATTTAATGACAAATCAGGATTAATTTCAGTGCTGGTTTAAAAAAAATAAGGAAAATACTTAATGACGAATATAAAATAATTCTCGAAATAGCATCAAATTAATATAATTTTAATTAAAAACGGCATATTTCCTGGATGCTAAGAGAAGTACTAAACATTTTTAAATAAAAATAATATTCAAAAATTTTTAAAAGAACTATATTAAAATTAAAAAAAATATTTAAAAATACGTGCTAAAAATATTATTTTATAAAGTAGCTTTAAACAAAACTTTTCGAAAAAGTATAATTTGTACTCACAAAGAATGTAGTTTTGTGTAAATATGTTTAATTTAGTTTACTTCAATGTTCTCCTCTTTAATTGTAATTCGGACTTAAAAATCAATAGTGTCGTTTCATAAATATCTGAAGGTAATAATATTGTTTTTATATAATATAGTAAATTTTAAAATACATCATTTTTACATTCAAAATATAATGCTAATGAATCTCAAAAATTCACCCATCAAGCAAAATTTTTTCTATATGCAAATAATGAAGTAATACAAAAGGTAAGTAATTTATGCTGATATAAAAAAATGAAAATTTGATTTGCATTGCGTGTTTTCTTTATCAAATTTTTATTAATGTAGTAATTATAACTGAAAATTATTTTAAAATAGGACAAATAGGAAATAAATTTTCTTATTTTGTTAAATTTGACTTTCATTTTTTTATTGAAAGATAAAGATTAATATTTGAATCAATAACATATTTAACAAATCTTAAGACATAATTTAAAAAATACTCAATATTTACATTAAAACATTTATAACTTTCTTGTATAAAACAGAGAATGTATACCGCATTCATTTTCATCTTATTTTCCTCAATAGTATGGTCATTAGGTAATCATTAGTTTCAATATATTGGATTTTTGATAGATTATTTATATTTCAATTTCAAAAAGAGTATCGATGTTTGAGCACGTTGATCTTTCACATATAATTTTATATATTATGGATGTTGCTGTAATTCCCTTAGAATTGTTTTTTGAATGATATCTTCCAAATAGCGTAAATATAATATTTTATTTTCCTGAAACATTTTCTCATTAAATTACACTTTTCTGAAAACCGAATATTTTTTTCGGAATTACTAAGTTATGTTTATTGTCAAACGAAAATAATGATGAATTGAAAGGTATAGTTATAAATTTATCTCATCATGTTTAATAGCTATCTTTTAAGGTATTTTTCTAGAAACAGTGCGCATGATCAGAGCTTGATTTTCTTTTTTTTTTTTTGATGATTGGTTTGGCCTTGTATATATATCTCATTTGCCTAATAGTTTTAGAAATCGAATCTTGCTTATCGGTAAACTGAAGATATTGTTGATATCCTAGGTAACGATGGCAACCATGTTGCCAATCTGAAAAGTGTTTACTTCTTTCGCAATAGAGGGTCAGAAAATTTATGTGAGGGGCTATGTGCTTGGTGACATACTTTAAATTATTTACTGAGCAAAATGGTTCAGGGGAAAAATACTTTTTGTAATATTATACCATCTTTTTAGGAAATTTCATAACCATGAGCTTCTGTGAAACTTTGGATGCGCTTAGTATGCCAAATGGATTCACTTTTAAATTTTTAATGTTTCCTAATATTTAATGTGATTTTGTATGTTCACGTTACGTTTTCCTATACATATATCTTCAGGAATATTTTTCATAAAAGGTATGTGATAAAGCAGCCTCAATATTAATTCTTCATATATATTTTATTTTTGTTTTATGCATTTGTATATTATTCCTGCAAGTAAATGTCACGTCATAAAATATATTTATGATAAGATAACTGTAAAGTTTGCATGAAATTTCATAGTTATTTTAAATATTTCAAAATAATATCTGAAATAAAAATCTAAAATCATGTATTATTCTTGATATTAGAAATTGTCTTTAAAAATTACGAACATAATTAGAAATTTTAAACCTTCCACGAAATCATCTTACTCAAAAGATGCATATTTTTTTTAAAAAAAAAAAAACATTGAAAATTTCATTTAAGATATTTAATTTATTTATACATCTAATTTCAATTTTAATATGATGATATAATCAAAAACTGTGTAATAAAATAATAAAGTATTAAATATATCGAGAGAGAAAACAGATTTAAGGAGATAGAAAATGAAAAAAATCTATTTCAGTATTTTAATTTCTTATAAATTGCTATTTTTTACTTTTATGTTAGCTGTGAAAATTTTAAGACAATTAAAATTTTGAAATGTAAGTTATTTTGTGTAGAGAAAAAAAGAGAAATTTTTGTTCTATATTATCTCTCATTGTAAACTCATTGAGAGCTTAAAAATTTTAAACTAAAGAAATTTTTGTTCGGCTATATGCTGTCTCCCTTTTTGATTTTAAATTATCAAATTCAAATTTCTTTGGGAAATATTTTTTATTTATTAATGATCAAATTCGGAAATGTTATTTTTTAATTTATTTTCTTTTAAAATTTTATAAATTAGTTTTCTCAAAAGGTTTGTGAACACTCTATTTATGACAAACTTTTGTAATATTCCCTGGATATATTAAAAATTCCTTTCTTTAATCCTTAGTTTTCTCGGTGAGAATCGATGAGTTTTCCTCTTTATTTCTCCAACATCATTGCATTTGTTTCCAAATTTTCAATTAACTTTCATATTTAATTTTTAATTTATGTTCTTCTATTGTTAATTGTGACATTTATTGCTTAAATTTATTTAATATTTGTTTGCATTTACAAAATGTGAAATAGTTTTATCTACACCTTTATCATTATATTCGTTTCAATTTAATAGTTTAATATCTAATTTTTTTATTAATTATTAAACACATTTTTAAGATAATAAATATATATTATAAATACTTTTATTATCAGAATATTTCAATTAAATATTTTGTGAATATTAATTTTACACTATAACTAAATCTAAGTTATATTGTAACACTTTCAATTCTGAATACGCGCTACAATACGGCTTGGTTTCAGTGACAAAATAATTTAATATATGAAATAAACTCAATGCATGCAATATATGTTTTTGATTTCACGATTTTTACTTCAATGTTACTATTTTTACAAGAATTTTCAAATATAGTTCGATTCTACCACAGACAAATGTTATCATGAATACAAATTTTTCTTATCATTTAAGTTTTTCAGACTGTTTCTTACAAAACATTATTATATTCATTACCATTATTTTAAAAAAGAAAAGAACGTTCTACATTTTTATTTACTTGTAAAAGAAAAATAAAACCTATTTTTTAATGAAAAACAAAAGAGATGGACCTTTAACTTCCTATCTTGACAAGCTTCTGTGTGAAGGCAATTGGACACAGAGTAGAGTTTTTAGTGAAATAAATGCTGAATTTGCATATTTCAAATTACAAGTGAATAAAACTAATAGTAGAACCATCACCACCAAATGTAGCTAAAATTAAATAACAGTATTGTGTATATTAATTTTACAAGTGATTTTGTAAACTGATTTTTTTTTATTAGGATAAAATAATTGTTGCCTTCTCATTCACATAATTAAAAACTGTTTGAACATGTAAAATTAAACACTATTTCTTCATCGAATTAAATTTTAACTACAATTTTGATTGATCATAATATTACTGGAGTTTTTAATGCATGTATCATTTGATTTTTTGTAAATGAGTACACAATTCTATAAATGTGATTTTGAATTAAATATTGTGTGTTTTTCTTGTTAAACATGGTTACTTGAAATAAAGATAAATATATAAAAACAAAAATAAAAATGAATATTTTGCACTTGATGAATACTTGCAAAGGACAATTGAAACATAATGTATATCAACTTGTAAAATATGAGCTAGATCAACAGTTATATTTTCGTGTGGAGAAAATGTAAAACAGAAAATGCTCGAGAAAAATAAATACAGCAAAAAATATATATTGTTTTATATAATTGAATATTTTAATAGATGGAATTTTAAAATAGTATTTTGATAATAAAAAGGTTCTATTATAAATTTCACAAATATTACACATGAATAAATTTTAATTAATATTAATTTATTTTTTACTTATAATTCAGTAATATATCTTTCTCTTATGTGAATAGTTTCATTGCGATACATTAAAACTTGATTAACACTTATTGATATTTGTTTTTTGGATGGTTATAATTGCAACTTAATCACAATGTTTGTACTAAAGCTGCATTTTACATCATCATAAAGGGAAAAAGAATCTTTAAAAACCTTTTGTGTTTCATTCGGCAAAGAATGTATGCACACCTTTGTCAAAGTAAATTGTCAATTTATTTTTATCATTGCATGATACATATTATGAAATAACTATGAAATATGCAAGTATAAAGTAAGAGAATGCTTATATGTTTTATAACAACACCTCGAATAAATTATAATTCTAACCCTGAAGCAATCTATAATATTGCTTATAAATAATATAAGCAATCTCTTACTTTATACTTGCATATTTCATAGTTATGATATAACTATGAAATATGCAAGTATAAAGTAAGAGATTGCTTATATGTTTTGTAAAAACACCTAGAATAAATTGTAATTCTAAACCAATTAGATTATTCATGTATCAAATATAAATAAAATTACTTCTGGAGAGAATATAAAAAATTTTTAGACACCCACCTTTTAACTTGATAAATTATAAAATGGTGAGGTAATACTATATTAGAGGTAAAACAGAATAATGACATTAAAAATTAAAATTGTTTCAATTTAAAGGAAGATACATATCGTAATGTATTTAATGTATTGTAGAAACATGTTTTTCCTTCTTAAAATATTACACTTCTGCAGTTTATAAAAAGTAACTTAAAGTAATATGTTTTTAATATAACGAAGCAAATTTAAATTTAATCAAGATAAGCTAAAATAAATGGATTTGAATATCTAAAACCACACAATAATTTTGTACTTAAAAAATTTAGTGGAACTTAAGAAATTTAGTTGCAATTTTAATTGCACTTAAGTATCTTAATTTTTGCTCTTGAAATAAAATTTTCAGTTTCATGTCATCTCGTTTTTCTTTAATGTTTGCCTAATTGGTTTTCTATAACTTCAATTTCTAAATTGGAGTTAAAATATTAGACCATGGTAGTATATGTAGTGTTTTAAAGAAAATTTATTTTTATTAAGAATACTTTAAAAGTAGATTGGAAAATTGAATTGAAGCTTTAAAATACATGGTTTTATTATTATTTTTCTGCTTATTTAAAGCTAACTATGTAAGTTATTTAACAAATTAACAGGGTATCTGGAATTTTAATGTCTTTACACTATTAACAATTATTAACAGATATTAACAATTATTAAAAGACTATGTAAAAAATACATAATCTGTTAATAATTGTTATATAGACAATTTAAAAATTTTAGAATCTCGTGTATTTACTGTGGTTTTGTGCTTCATTCATCGAGTAAAAAAAGATACATCAACATTCAGCAATAAATATACACTAGAAGCATTACGAAGAAAATTTTATACTACTATGTATCAGTTTATATATTGTGCGGTGAAGATGTAATGCATTTAAACATTTTTTAAGAGTGTATATTATTCTTAGACACATATGAGATATTTCATGAAATTATAAACAAATTACTCATATAAAAAGCTTTAGTTTTTTAATTTTCATTTTTTAATAATTAATATTTCTATGCTAAATTTGAATTTACATTATAATTCTTTTAGATGAAGTCTAAAAAGCCCTATTTTGGAGACAACTGGCATTAGTAATTCATTACTTCAGTAGTCAATGCATAAAAGTAATGAAACACAGGAAACGCAATTTTAGAAAGGATCTGAAGACTGATAGCTATGCATATACAGATGATATTTTACTATACCAAAAGTATTTGGATATAAAAACAAATCTAAAATATTCTGAAGTATTACGTTTCCTAAACACACACTTATCGTCAAACTCTTTGAACTTATCAGATAAAGAGAAGCTCAACATTCAGAAAGAATGCCTTGAAATATTTTCTTTGTCACATAGATCAACTGAAATCGATGAGAACTTTACTTGGAAATCCATGACCAATAAAACGACTGACGCCCGAACTTTTCAAACGGCTGAAGTAAAAAAGTCAACAAGAAGATTTCAATCGAAGAAAAATAATATCTTTCCAAATGAAAATGACATTTTATCGAATTTTCCACAAGTCAATTTAAAGGAGAGATCGAAAAGAATATGGATTTCAAGAACTCGTCGAAGTGTTCAGACTAAAAAAGAAGATTCCAATTTACGGCTTAAAGTTCGATTTAGTTTAAAAACTCCAGCAGCGAGCAACAGAATCAACGATGATTTCATTCATCATTTAACTTACCAATTGGCAAAGAGAATGAGAGTTCCAATGGCTTCAATCAATGATTTGACTGTTATATCAGGTGAGGTATTTGTATAGTTTCTCTTTTATTAGTAAAATATTTAATAACTTTTATTAAAAAACCATTTTTTCCATAATTATATTAATTAAATGTTTATTTTTGTTAAGAAAATCTCTGTTTACAACAATTTCAGAGACTGGAAAATTATATATTGGATGATATTTACTGGAAAGTGGAATTCCTATTTTCCTTCAAATGATTACTCTGAATCATTATAAAAAATACATGTCACGTTTACCAGAAACAAATGCTTATTTTAAAATCATGTGATTATGTATATCAATAGATTGTTCACGCTGCTGGGCACCTAGATTGAAACACTAAAAAAGACAAGAGATGTCACTACAAAATTTATTTTGTAGATAACATATTAACCAAGTATCAAATGATTTAATTTATAGACTTCTATGAAGTTTTGTTTCTGCCAAAATCAGTAGCCAGAACAGTCGCCATTGTTGGAGATCACCGATGCCACACGACTCGGCATTGATTCAAAGAGACCTTTGATGTATTCTTGGGGTATAAGCAGCTACCTCACGTAGCCAAAGTTGATCTTGTGAGGCAGCTAGGGATATAATCTGGGTCAATAGTTGGGCAATCATGGACCTCATGTTTTCTGTTGTGGAAATATCTAGAGATTGAGCCGTCCAGGGAAGTTGTTCATTGATATTTAAAAACAAATTCTACGTACATTATTTTACTTCAAAATGATACCATACATATTTGATAAAATGATTTTTAAAGTAATTTTTAAAATTTTTACTAAATAAACTTATTTTATTTTCATATTTTCCAAACATTGTACATTAGCATTTTAGGTGATTAGAAATTGCTAAGTAAGGTTCTAGGCTGAATAAAATACACTGCTGGCTACTCAAACTGCACAACACCAAGAAAGACAAGAGATATTATAAAAAATTTATTTTGTAGATAACATTTGTCCAAGTATCAAATATTTAAATTTATAGACTTTTGTGAAGTGTTATTCCTTCAAAAATCAGTTGCCAGAGTTGCCGCCATTGTTGGAAATCACCGCTTCCACATGCGAGGGTATTGATTCAAACAGACTTTGGATAAGTTTTTGAAGTACAGCAGACCAAGCAGCTTCCTTATGTTGCCAAAGTTGATCTGGTGTAACAGCTGGGGATATAATCTGGGTCAATCGTTGAGCAACTGTGGACCACATGTTTTATATTGGTGAGAAATCTGGAGAGCGAGCTTGCCAGGGAAGCAATTCAATCTGGTGATCGACGAAGAAACTATGGACAATGCATACCACGTGTGGTCGCATACTATCCTGTTGAAATATGGCTGGGGGCAAATCCCGAAAATAAGGAAGAACAACTGGCTCTAACACATCGGAGATGTAGCACTGGCTGTTTAAAGTACTGGCAATGCGCACTAGAGGATAGCGAGAGTGATATCCAATACCACACAATACCAGAATACCCTGTACAGGAAAAGTGTGGCGGTGCATAACGCAGCTATTCAGCATCTTTTCTACACGGTGTCTCCAGACTCAAAAGCTATCATTGTGATGTTGTAGACAGAAGAGTGTCAATAAAGACAATTTCATTCATTCTACCGCCCACATCCTTCTTTCATCTCACTATTGGTGGCGGAGACGTCTGTGGTTCTGTGTCATTGGTAAACGAAGCAATGTACATTTTGCTGACAGACAACTCTGCTGTAAACGGCGTCGAATGGTGCACGCAGACACTGGATAATGCTTTACAGACTGAATGTGTTGTCCTATTATTCGTGATGTGGTGGAGCGATCAATCACTTCCATGTGCACAATTTGCTTGTCGTCACTAGAAGTGCTGCAATAAGGTGGAGGGGATAGAACACGTCGATTCTGCATCCAATGATCACATATCTGCATTAGAGTGTTTTGGTTTCGTCCAACACGGCAGCTGATTTCCCTGACAAATAATACACAATCTCGGTAGGACACTATGCTTCCTCTATCGAACTCGGATGCTTGATGAAAAAACAATCACTGTTTTCTACGAGGCATAATAAAAAAAATCACAAGAAAAATACAATTGCAGAATTTGAAATCGTTGAAATCTCCAAGCCTTAAATATCATTTTGAAGTGGAGCCACAGGCGTGCGTGATGTGCGTCTTTGCTAAAATTATAATCATTTACATATCTCACCTCCGCTAATGCATGTTGTAAATTTCATGATATTTGCATACTTCCTACAGGGTGTTGCACTTACGGTGGTAGTGTATTAAAACAGAGATGTTTTATTCCGTTTACAATCAGATTTAGTTATACTTATGAAAGATATGAGCTTTATAGTATGTTCCACATTCAAATAAGATTATTATAAAACATTAACACAGAGTTACAAGTTAATTTAATTATTCTTGGGATTTATTTGAGAAAGAACTTTCAAATATATAACAAAATTGAATATTATTTTTATAAACCTTTTCTAAGCATTGTTTCACAAATATTTATCTCCAATATATTTTTTTGTCATATTTTAAATCAATATCAGTGAATTAAGTGGAGTATTAATAGTTAGAAAGAATCTTCACTATTATGTATAGCAAAATATAGTGTTAAAATAACTTTCGATTCTCAATAGAGTAGTTGTGTGAATATCACAGATTTGAGTGATTGATTTAAATGTTTTCGTGGAAGAGCAATTAGAACAAGATGAAAAATTACACATAAAAAAATGCAAATTTAAAAATAATTTACATTGCATAGAAACTGCATAAGAATTACAAATCATAACAGTGTTTGAGGTTATGAGACGTGAGAATAAAATAAATAAATTAATAAAAAATAAATAAAATAAGAATAAAAATAAATTTATCTCAATTTGCTGTTGATAAACAAAAAAAAATTTAAATACTAATATTTTGTAAAATTAGAATTTATTTTAAATGTATAATCATGAAATACTATATTTATAAATATTAATGATAAAATTTAGAATTTATTCAAAGGCTCTGTGTATAGAATGAAGTGAACTCAATTGTACATGAACAATTGTCGACGTGATAATTTTTCAATTTTCATTAAAACTTTGAAGCTGTCTTATTCCGTGCTCGAAATTCTATATTTCCGATCACTTCCTGTACCTTTTGATAAATCGTCATACACGAATGAAGATTTGACATTTTAATGTATATTTACTTTGATGTAAGTAACAATGATTTTGCTTAGAAAAATAGCATTTGTTGGCTAGAAATATATCTTTCTAGTACATTTTATCTGTTCCGGAACATGCAGTGCTTTAGATAAACAACGTTTAGAAATGTAAATACTTTTCATATATTTGAGTTCGCATTAAAGAATTTCAAAGTTCATTTATAACACTGTTTCATACCAGAGTAATTAGGAATGTAATTACCGTTTGTTTGTTTTTTATGGTATTGTGTGGACAGATAGACATATAATCTTTTACATGTAGAACCAGTTTGAATTCTTTTGTCTATGTATACTTATTCGATTGTGATAAATAATAAATGGGATTGATAATATTTTTGATTTGCAAAAAAATTTTTATGCGCTCTTGCTTATGTTCTTATAAGAAGTAATAATATAATTAAAAAGTAATTTGACACGTACTTTTTCAATATTGCTATACTTTCAAAATATATCATTCCAAACATACCAGTTCTTTTCATAATATGTTATGTACTGTGCACACATTTTAAAAGGAAAGTAAAAATCATATAAATCCTATTAATTGCAATTTTGGTATTTAATTTTCAAAATTGCATTTCGAAAAATTCTTTGTTGATAATTCAAGTTATGCATTTTTTTCGATTCTATGTGTGCTACCATACTGTAAATTTTGTTAATAATTTAATTTGATATAGGAGTTAATATAAGAGAGTTTATAAACTAAATAAATGTTAAATTAATAAAACATTTTAAAAGAAATTTTTTCTTTGTATGTAAAATATTGAAGTTTAATAACAAAAATAACAATTAAAATTCTTATCACGATTTTCTATATTTCAAAGTAACGTGGGATTAGTGTGTAGACAAAACAAATTACCACAATGCTCATAAATATAATATGTTTTTGATATAGAAATAACGTACACTGTTTTTATAGAAACATAAATTAGCTTTTCATTGTTTACATTATTTGAAATAAAGTTGAAGTAGCGTTATTTAATATTCATATTTTTCTCTAAAGAAAAAAAAAATCAAATGCAATTAATATTTTTGCCTGAATCAAATTCTGTAATTAAGCAGAAATTTGATTTGGAAAGTTTTCTTGCACTGAATAATTCATCATGAGATAGAAATTTACAGATGCTCTTAAAGATATAAATTAGAGATTCTGAAAATTAAGGGAATTCTATTTACCAAACATTGATTCCTATTTACCGTGCATTCGAATTTATTTAACTTAAATTTTTATTTCAAGAAAAAATAACTAAGAAATAGTTTAATAAGTGAATTACAAACTTAGTTAAATGCACTTAATGAATTATTAAGTTGCCAGCAATCTAACTATTGATTAAAGAGCACTCAATCAATACGAGCTTTCCTAATAAGTAATATGCACCGCACACAATGCATTAAAACTGAATAAAAATAAAAGCATAAATTTACTTGACCACAAATCATTGAATGAATAAAGTACGTGGTCAAATGTTTTTATGTAATGTATGCTAAAACAATTTTTAAACTTACGAAAAAATTCAGAATTGGCATCTTTTTTTATTAACATTAGATTGCAATGAAAAATATATTTGTTTCAAAACCTTTTATTTTATTTCATTTCATTCCTATTTCTTTTTTTAACTGAACCATGAATATTTTAGATTGTGAATGATAAATATATATATCGACATATCGTATTGAGTTATTATTTTTCTCTTAGTTTTCATTATTTCTTACACAATTTTATTTCGTAACTTACCGTCAAAAAGCTATAAAAGTAATATCATGTATTGGGATTGCATAACAAATTAATTAATTGAAAAAAATAAAATATTATTTTTATACACTGTAGAATATAAAATAAATGTTTCTCAAGCTTTAATGTTCAATTTTTTTTATATAAATTTAATAAAAATGTAGCATTTTCAAGAAGCTCTTAAAACAATATGTATCTTTCTATGTTAAGATAAAAGGGTGTTTATTAAGTGTTCGTTAGTTGTTTCGAATTTAAAATTCGATTTTAAATAAATAATTCAGTAGAAATATAATCTAAAATTTTTAGATAATTATTTTGGAATATTGAGAGCTATTAAAGTCCTTTTGTTTTTAAAATTCATAAAATTTTTAAATTCTTTTGATTACTGTAATTACTTTTAAATTCATAGTATATTTTCGAATAATAAAATTCAATAAATAGAATAATTTTGTAGTAGTAAACATTTATGTGAGGATTCAAAAATTAATTTAATTAATGAGTTTTATTTGAGAAATGTGACCGACATATTAATGAAGATAAAAATAAATAAATAGATAAAATATATTGTAAACCTATAAACTTATTTAAAAAAATTTTATTGTGCATTAATTTTTTACATAATAAATTACAGTTTGATCACTTTATTAATCTTTTGCTGTTACATTAATGTGTTTTGAATATGTAAGGATTAAAATTTAAAAAAATTATGGTTTACAAAAGCTTGCTTTAAATTTTAATCGTGCTATTTTTTACGAAATTTATAAGAAAAACAAAATAACAATTTATGAATTTACAAATTAGTTTCTTTTACATAGACAACTATATGCATATAATTATAGATTTTTGGGAATAAAATAATGATTTCAATGCATAATCATTGCGACGCTTCAATGTTTTACAAATTTCATTATGTGCCAATAGATGGCGACAGGCTTAACATGACATCTTGAATAGGATTGTTTTATAGAAATATTTGATTATTTGAGAGATTCTTATTTCATTATTACTTTGAAGAAAGTATCAACTAAATTAAAGAGTTAAACGATGATATTGTATATAGTAATAACTATACACTTAGTATTCATCTCTATTTATGAGGCCTTTATTTTATTTAAATTTTATGTTAAATTTTTAATATTTTGCGTATTTATAAATAAGTCGCATATTAACTGTTAATATTGTATATTATATTGATTACATTTCTCTATTTCACGAAAGCCTTTATTTAGTAAAAAATAAATAATTTATTTGCTAACATTTGGAATCAAAATACAGTGCTTATAATGATTTTGGTGTTGTAGTATGTTATGTGTTTCTAGTTTTGGAAATGTAGAATGCCGTTAAGAGATTTTAATATGATCTTAACTATAAATTTTATGAAAAAATGTATGAAAACCAAATTTAAGTTTATTGTGGAAATGTTTGAATCCATTAGCAGAAAGAATCTTAATAAATGAATTTATATGTCAGTTAATCTCAATAAGATCCTCTGCTTCTCAAACAATTTGACTATGTAGAAATAGAAATATAAAAATTATAAAACATTTAGACAAAATAACAATCAAATGAGATACAGCTAAAATGATTAGAGGATATATGTTGGCTAAAAATTACATAAGTCGAGATGCGAAGCAAAATACAAAACAATTTTTATTTTAAAGGAAGAAAAATAACTTTTATTTATTAATTAATTTATTTTTTTTAATCTTAGGAAAAAAGTTGTCAGTTCTTCATCATCAGTTCATCAGGAATTCTTCGCCAAGCAGAAACTATTGTTAAAAAAAATTTCAAGAATAATTTAGAAATTTAAGCTGCTAAGCATACAATTAAAAACTTGTTTATTAATTTAATTTACTTATCACATAAGTTAATCATATGTTTGATTAATGTTAGTATTCTTAGGCCAAAAATTCTTCTTATCTTATGAAATAATTTTGTATAATGTTAATAAAATTTGTGATAAAACAAAATAAAATATTAGTAAAAGTGCAGCAAAAATGAAAATATCATTTTTAAGGGATGTATTCAAAATAATAATTTACTAGATTTTTTTAATATTAATTTAATTTATCACAAGGGATCATGTTTTCCAATTCAATTTCTATCACTTTTAAGCTATGGAAGACGAATGTCATGCTCCTATTTCTCAGATATGAGTCTATTTGAGGTTTTGAATTTTTCTTGGTTTCTTCTTTTGCGAGGTGTAAGCCCTTCAAAATTGTTCCAGATATACTTAAAAAAACAACTTTCAGCTCTAAAACTATGCGTTCCCATATAGATACATTTTAGTTCAATGATCAATAAAACTTATTTAGACAAGCAGGAAAATAAATAATTTCCTTTAAACAGATCAAGTGATTTTAAAAATTTGTTTTTCAAATTATTATATCACATGTGAATGCAACAAGTATTGATTTCATTTAAATGTATGGCAAACTTTTATACATAACATTCTCTGATTTTAAAGCTAACTAGAAATGTGTTTTATTTAAAAATAACACATTTATTAAATTTATAGTTGTTTTTCACCTTAGTTTATCAATTTGATTAAAATAAAATTTTTGTATATATTAAACAACATATTATTGCTTCGTTTTTCACTCAAAACTCATAAATTAATATTAGGTTGGGGGGAAAAATCCATTATTTTTACGTGAACTTTTTGTAACTTCTTTCAGATTCGCTTTGTAAAAAGGTTTAAAACAGTTTCCATGTAGATTTTTAGGTCTTGTGTGAAGCTACGACTGCTGACATGATGTCAAGTTTGATAATTTTTGATATTTTATAGACATTCTCGACGATGTTGTATCCATGCGAGGTGCATCTTTAGCATCCAAATACCCAAACGGAATCGACGAAACCAAAATTGTGCGTAACTGGTTTACAGTCATATATAGGACGATAAACACCTTTCACAATTTTAGCCACCTGGTTAGCATTTTCGCCATTATGAAAGAAAAACTAAAATGTATCGAATTTTCTGTTTGTTATCTTCTATTTTTAAAACCTTGTACTCATAACTGAATTAATCAAACAAAAAACCACAAGAGAATATTTTAGTGTCAAATGTCACCTTTCCAACGAGCATAAATCTGAAATTGTTTGATATATACCTCATGAGATATCGATCACTACAGACGTCTACCGAAAAAATAATGGATAACTTTTTACCCAACCTAATATTTTCTTAGGAATAATGATTTGGTTATTAAAATATAAATAAATATTTTAAATTATAAAAAAAATTTAAAATTTTTTTTATATTTTAAAAATTATAAATCAAGGATTTACGTTGAACTATGAACAAGTCCATATACCTGACATTTTAATTCTCATTAAAGTTAATTGTCTGAAAATATGGACACATAATATTCTAATGAAAAATTCTTTTTTAATACACTGTAGTCGATGCAGTCATTTCCTTAATGAGAGTGTAGTTTATTTAATTACCATGTCCTAATAACCTCTATAAGCATGAGAATTAGTTTAAAGTAATAAAACTTGACAATATTTATATTTGAAGCAATTAATGGGTGAAGCTTCATTTAATATATTAGCTAAAACTCATTTTGGAAAATAAATTGAAACAAATCACAAATAATTTGCCTTGATATTGACATAACTATATTAAGTAATATATAATACCAGTTAGTGAGTATATTACTTGTAATGCATCAGTTCCTTAAACTCAGATATCAAGCAATCTATAAATTGTTAACCTTCATTAAATTTTCTTTAACAGAATGTATTACACATTGGAGATTTCAGCAATAACAAAATATTTTCAAAATAATAAGTTAATGTTTTGAATTGCTATCAACACTCTTTTTTTTTACCTATATCTCAAGTATGGAAAAAAAACAAAACACACACACAAGAGCTAGTTTCGCAACTATTATTTGAGTAAACTTTCATATGGATATTATTCAATAGGATATAGGAAAAGTATTTTTTATGAAGTGAATTATTTTTCAATATTTTAGATGATGCTTATTTTTTTAAAATTTAGTTTTAAATTACAAACTTTATCCAGATCTACGTTTATCCAGGGCAAATTTTCTCAATATTGATATTTAGCAAAATTTCTTCATGTGTGATTTTTAGTATAAAAATCACATATGATAATATATAACAGTTTATTGTATATTATCATGTGTGTAGGTCATGTGTGCAAATGCAGTATCAAAAAGTTACCAGAATTCAAAGTATTTATTGACATTTTAGTGACTCTATATAAATTGAATTTATTGTAATTATTTAAAATTAATGAATGATAGCATAATAATAAATTTAATAAAAAAATGCTACTTGCATAATTGTGTTCGTAATGTAAAATATTATAATAAAAGCTCTGTCTTCAATAATATATTACAAATAATATCATATTTGAAAATAAAAACATAAAACTTCT
>JAPDSC010001205.1:289509-323214 GCA_026290005.1 Latrodectus geometricus
GAAGAAATAATGATTTCTAATCATTATTTATATAAATAAATTCCTTATTCTGTTTGTCCACTTTAAATTTTTTACCGGGTTTAAATGAGAATGGTTTCATGAAATGGAATAATATAGACATATCGAGATCTCGGTCTCTAACTAACAATATAGAAAATATATTTCCTTTCAAAATTTTGGTTATAGACTTTGTAAATAATATTAAACTTAATTAAACACCCTAAAAAGTTGCTTATACCGCAATGTAAATTATTAAAGTAGTTTAACTCTCCACTCCGAAATTCTTCGAGTTTTGAGAAGAAAAGGGAGTGGTTCTTTTTTTCAAATTATCATATTTGAATACAGTTGTAGTCAGAGAACAGCAATGGATCTCACCTTCTCTCTACATTTCTAAAGTATAATAATTGTCTTAAAATAACGATGTTTACTGAATTTTTAAATTTTTTGAAAAATATGCCGGGAATATGTTTTCACCTTTCCAAATTCGTGAAGATTAAGAAATGGTTAGAAAACGGTTAAATAGAATCTCAAAATTTAATAATTTTTTATTTTAAGAAAGATGAGAAGCCTAGTACACCTCATTTGATTTGCTTTTGTTAATCTATACATGCGTTTTCTTTTCGTGAAGCAAAGTATCATATCACAAAAAACTTCTAATTAAATTTTTTTTAATGTTTGTAATTTTCAAACAGAAGTGATTTTTTTAGGACCTAAGGTTTTATTTTTTTTCAGTATACCTTTATGCGAAAAATACCTAATGTAACTTCTGTGCTTGTTTTCTTAATTTAATGTTTATCTTTTAAGTTCATAACTAATTTATAATTTCTAATATTTTTTAAAATATATAATTTAAATGTCTAAACCTCAAGAATTACATGTTTTCAAGTTCAAACTGAAATTTCAGTCAGAGGGATTTTCTTTTGTTCTTTCCGTTTTATTTTTTGTGTGCTGCATATAAAAACATCGAATATTTGTTCAGCTGTTGTTTTTTGACTGCATTAATTTAATATTTATTATTTTACAAGGCAACATTCTATAACAAGGAGGTATATACAAAATCTATGTACACGTCTTTCCTTGGTAAAATCTAAACTAAATAATCATGCATCAAATCAGATGTCAGCTATAAATTCATTAAACCAGATGTAAGATGATTTAAAAAGAATGTATCAAAGTTGATACATTCAACTAAATTTAAATAAACTAGAACAACCATTAAAAATTTAAAAAAAGCTTGATTATTTTCTATAGTAGGAAAACTTTAGTTGGATTTAAAGAATAATCATAAGCAATGTATAAGAAAGAAATTTGAATTCTTTCGTGAATTGTGGAACAAAATTCAAGAGGAAGATGAGAAATTTGTAATTTAGAAAATTTTTTCCATCTATTAAACACAACTCCCCACAATTGTATTTTTGAGAAGAAAATAGAAAATAATGTAAAATTCATGATTTGCATTTTACATTAAAAGAATTCAGATTTCTTTGAAATGTTATTTTCTGTTTACGGATATAAATGTGAATTCTATGGAACAAAATGATTAAAGTTATATTAGATTGATTTAGTTTGTTTCCTAAATAAGAGGTTAAAGTACTCATCCATATCAGCAATAATTACTAAGTAACATGGAATTCCATTTTTCTCGATGAGGCAGAAAAAAAATAAAGTCAAACATAAAAAAGTCATGACTTATGACGTCATTTTATTCTTCTTTACGCATCATATCTTTGATGCAAGATTATTAAGCATGTACTATTGAAATTTTTTTTTATATTTTCAGCTAGAAGAGAAAAAGTTATTTATTCTCAGAAATTAATAATAGGAAGTCAATTAGATCAAATATTGTTTTTCAGAAATGGTATAACAAAGATTTAATACACACATGCTCATAAATTATGGATCATCTAGAAGCACAGGCCCCAGGGCGAGAGGAAAAATGCCACCCATAGAAATATCACATACATGATTAAGAATTATATGCAAATTACAGAAAGGAGCTTGATGACGCTGAGCGTACGCCAATGAGAGCGAAAGATAGGAGTGTATAAGGAGCTGTAGCTTGTAGGTAATATTTTCACAACCGGTTCGTACAGCTCCCAGAGCCACAATCACATAGTCATGCCCCAGAGGATGCATGTGAATAATGTTTTGCATGTTAGAGTTATTATTGGAATATGGGAGTACGCAGATGACAACAAGTGAGGAAATTGGAACTGCTCAAAAGGTCATCTTTTGGCTACGGTAACGATTTAAAGATCATGGAAATGTCAGTAGACTTTATAGTACAGGTCACAACCTAGTGACAGCGCCGAAGGGCAGTATCATTTCAAAGTATCATTCAAAAGAAACGGGTGGAGCACTGCAGTGGTTATGTTGCGTCAGCAATTTTACTGGCAAAAGCTGATGCAACAGCTTTCCGTTTCGTGACAAACCATCTACAGACACTTGGGACAATCTGGTCTATAAGCTCGTAGATTTGTCAGATGTGTCCCGCTCACATCACCACACTGTTCTCCCAAACCTTCTCACTGGATTTGAATCCAATAACGCATGTATGGGACGTGTAGGGTCGAGGCTCGTTAACCACCTCCTACATCTGTACCGGATCTTCGGAGCATAGTTCTTGCTGAGTGGAATTCTCTGCCCCTAATACAACTTGATAATGTAGTCATCAGCATTCCTCCGCGTTGTGCGGATTGCTTTTCCTTGTATGGATGACAAACGATGGATTAACTATCATATTTACAACGTATTTTTCAGTTATTGTATTGGCGATATGTGGTGTAAGTACTCCAGAGAGCTGTAATTGGGATTTGTATGCTTGGTACCATACACTATCTATTTTGTTCTTTCTAATTAGTTAAATACATAGACTTTGTGAATAAATCACGTTTGTTTAGTTGCTGCATCTGTAGTTGCAGGTTCCAGCATTATGCTTAATTTATGGATTTATGTGTATTACCTCGAAAGCAACATCCTAATTGTTTCGCTTAATATGCACCACCATATGATAAAACAAGAAGGAATATACCCTAAGCATGAAGATTAAATCAATAGCTGTTTTCAATGTGTCATACTCAGAGTTACCTTCTCTATCTTTCAACTCAGCAATAATTAAAATTTTAAAACTAAGCAATAATTATAATAAAACAGAACTGTTTTATGGTAATCATTGCAGATGTTGAAGTGTATTAAAATAAAAAGTGCCATGTAATACTCAAGTATAGTTAAATATATGTATATCAAATTTTTGTTACAAAATATTTTGAACTTGAGTTATTTGTAATAAATAAGAAATTTATAGTTTGTAATAGAAAAGTGTCATTCCTGTGACTACAAGATGACAGGCTCATTAGTTGGTTCTGATTATTATGTTGAGAGGGCTTATTCATGCCAAAGGTCAGGGGGATCTAATAAGCCCTTATAGACATGGTGTGCAAATTTGGAGAACAATGTGGCAACTCAGGTGTTGATACATATAATATGAAAAAGATTATATATATATATATATATATATATACCACTAAAAACAATTAAAGGATATTGTAAGTTTAATATAAAATAAAGACATAAGAGAAATTTTTTTGCCGAAATTGGAAGATGAGAATCACAAATGCAAATTTTTTCTGAATTTCAAGCTGTGGAGTATGCTAATTTTCAGTTCGATGCCAAAAATGTCGCTTCAGTGGCAGGGAATGAAATTTGACTCTAAACTGAACAAAAGACAATGAAGACAAGGATGAAGACGACATTCAGTGACTGCTTTGTTTCGATGAGTAGGATGTCTCAGCGAAGTCATTTAACCAATTTGGAAGATTGGAGAGTTATTGGTAAGTTAGAAGGGGGCCAAACTCAAGCCGAAGTAACGCATGTCATTGGAGTGTCACAAAGTGTGATTTTCAGGATCTGGAACCGTTTTTCGGAGACTGGAAGTGCAGGCCGAAGATCAGAGCAATGTCTTAAACTGGCAACAATGCCCAATGAAGATCTTTATTTAGTGTTAATGGCTCGGAGACAACGAAATATGAATTCTACTCTTCTCCAAAAACACCTTCACTCGGCTACCAACACCACGGTTTCAACTCAGACTGTCCGAAACCGGTATCATGGTGTAGGTCTGTAGACTCGCCGACCGATGGTATGCGTTAAATTAACATTGTAGGGACCGTAAAACTAGCTAAAGAATTTAAGTGGACTGTATCTTAACAAAAACAACTTTTATTCAACATTAAAAGGAGTAAGTAAAGGAAGACCAAACGGCAGGCCCGTCTGTCACCTACCCCTGTTACAGCTACTTTCTTACTAAATTACACAAACAACTCCCTCACTTGGGTAAGTGAGAGCGCAATCTTTATTATAACGGAGGTCTTAACAAACATCAAGGCATCGTCACGACCGCAGGGATTGGCAACAGAGCATGTGAACTGGAGGAGAAATGAATGAATAAATGTTTTTTTTTCTAACGAGTCCCGTTTTTCTGTCCATCCTGATAATAGGCATAGTTTCATATGGAGGGACCGTGGCAGTAGAAATAATCCTTCGTTCGTGCACGAAAGTGTCAAATTTGGTGGTGGGGGAGTGTTGGTGTATGGTAGCATCTCCAATGACGGGCGCACAAACCTCTATATCATTCGCGATGGACTCCTCAGACCTATTGTAGTCTCTTACGAATGATTCGGAGATGAATTCATTTTAATGGACAACAACTGCAGGCCACATCGTGCTAACCTAGTGGAAGATTTCATTTTTGAGGAAGGAATCGTACGAGTGGAATTGTCAGAGTCTTCTCCTGACATGAATCCAATAGAACACGTTTGGGACGCTCTAGGAAGACAAGTTGCTGGCCACCAACCATCCCCACAGAACTAGAAAGAGCTCTTCTAGAAGAGTGGGCCTCAACTCGTGATTAAAATCCTCATTGACTCCATGCCTCAAAGGTGTTCAACGTTGCTGGTCGTCAGTGGAAACCATACCCCCTACTGAAAATGATTTCCTTTGAAGAAAATGATTTTCTTATTATTTTATTCTCTTATGCACAAATTGGGTTTTTTACCTTTTGTACACAAATACGTAATAAAATGCATTTTTTTCTGCCAAACATGTGTAATTTATTCTCATATAACCTACTATGTCTGTCGACCACGTATCAATCAGCTAAAATATTTCCCAGCCTTAAGATCCACCAAAAACCACAATATCCTTTAATTATTTTGAGCAGTGTAGATTTTATAGCAAAACAATATTGGAAGAACGTGTCACTATAGTTTGAGACTATTATTTGAGAGAATAAATTTCAAAAACAAAGATATTAGTTAGAAGAAACTAGAAATTGAAATATCTTTTATTTTACGAATGTAGCAAGATAAATAGTGATGAACGGCATTTTTGGAGTAACACGACTATTTTAATTACTTACTTTTTATTAAATAATATAATACGATATACTATTTATGAAAAAGCAATTCAAGTATTACTCTATTTTTCATTTTTTTTTTCAAAATGCAAAATTTGAAATTATGCCTTTAGTTAACACTTTTTTCTAAATTCAATTACTATAAATAATATGTTATAGACATAACCATAATGCAATGATTTTAAATAATTGAAAACTTGTAAAATTTAATGTGTATAAAGAAGAATGGAGAAAATTATTTAAATCTCAAAATAAATATTATTCACAACAAAAAGTAATTTTAAGAGAAACTCAAAAGTTATTTTAGGACTAAGTATCTACTTCTCTCGATGGATTAAAGTTATTTACATGTCAAAAGAAAACATTTTACGTTGCGTGTTCAATTAATGAAACGTGAAGCTACGATTTTCAGTTTCTTTTCTATAATTGTTTGAAATGTCTCTGAATGTAAGATCTTTTGATACCAAATAGCACGAGTCATCACGGATTTTTCATTTTGAACCTGTTTTAATTTGCGGTGGTACCCCAAGAGAAAAATCAAAAAGAAGGGAGATTTCTTTAAAAGAACATCAACGAATGATTTCCGTGGTTTAGATCTCTTTATAATGACATAAGAGACAGGTACTTGCACAGAACTCTCATTTTTAGAAAAGACATTTTATTAAACTGAGGATGATAGCGTCCATTACAATTCAGGAGGAGTACCTCACAGCAGTATTCAGTTCTGGGGATAGCTTCCTCTTTTTGATTAAGGTGGGCTCTTTTGCCCTAGATATATATTCATTCCTCGGAAGACAAAAATTCCTCTTTTATTCCTCCTCTGATATATTTTTCGGAGGGGAGCAAAAACCATTTAGGGCTTTATCTCCAACGTCCTTTTTCTTTTTGTTTTATTCTTCGAGGATCTTTCTCCATACTGAATTCGGGTATTAATATTAATTGAAATGTTCAGTATAAAAAGCGGATTTTTTATCGATTCTGTTCTAGAGTTAGCAATCGTCCATTAATGACCATGCTTTGGAAATGGAATATTTTTCACTTCGAAAGCATGGTCATTAATGGACTATTGGTAACTTTCTAAACAGCTTGTCATAAATGAAACATGAGGTCGTTTTATGTATTTCGTGTCATTTTGTTTTAAATAAATGGCATCTGTCATTTATCATGAATACCTAATGCATAGAGCTTAGATTAAGAATAGACATATTGATAGCGTACTTTAACAGTGAAGATGTGTTACATGCGTGTAACATAATTCTTACAAGTCGTTAAAATAAGCTTAAAAAGTTTTTTTAAGGAATAAACCATCAAAGATTACTTTTTTGTGTCATGATATTATCAGAAAGATTTCAAACATTAGAAATTATTATGTGTATAATTTATTTGTAGACATATATACATATATATATAATAAAATACACAAGGTCATTGTTTATATAGTTTTTTTTATTTGTAAGCGAATTATCACTCGAGAGTTTATAAATTCATGTAATATTTATTTTTATTCTTGTGGGTTTTTACTTTAATGTTATTCCTACTAGTAAATTGTAGTGCATTTAAAAAAAAATTACTGTTATACACATATGGGCCAGTGTATTAGAAATCCAAGATAAATATTTAATTAGAGCACTTTTTTCATGGAAAACAGCTTTTCGATTGGGAATCTAGTCTACATGCTTTTAGAATGTATTTATGTCAAAAGCATTAGTAGATGTTGTAAATTATATAAAAGAAGAAAGTGCTCCCACTCTCCCCCCCCCTGTCGAATTGATCAGCCAAGGAAAGCTGTGGATGTCAGATTAAAATTCTAATAAACAATTTTGAAAACTTCTGGAATGAAGTGACATGACTATCATGATAATCGTCCCCATCAAAATGAAAATTCAAAATTGCTGGATGCATTTGATATTTCCCAGTATATTAAAGAGTCTCATGGTTATTTGTTAACTCTCAAGAAATATCATGTCCCATTTATATGTCAGCAGAATATTTTCTATAACACGATACTTCCACCAGACCCTTTCATTATAATGATCACAGGCAAAAACAAATCCATTATTTCTGGTGGTTCTCGAGGAACTCAACGTCTTCCAAATAAAGAGTATCGTGAGTTTCAAATAAAGAGTATCGTGAGTCATGCGACCTCATTATCCGGTATATGACTCTTTATATAGTAACATTACTGGTACTATCACTATTGATATCAGTTCCAGTTTTCTTATCTAAATCTTTATCTCAGAAATAAAGAGACTTATAAAAATACAAGTTATCAAGACTATTTGGAACTGGCAATTTAGAACTAACAACATAGTTAGCAATTACTAAAGCATGTATATTTATATTCTTTAAAACAAATGTTGCACAAATATATAATCTATGATAAGTTGCTGTTTTTAATGCCCGGCTATAAAAAGTTTCACCTTTAAGACAGATATGATGGCATCTTTGTACTGAAATGAACCTATTGGGCATACTATCAGGACCACGAAATCGAGTTCACGTAATTTATAAGCAGGTGCAAATCAGAAAACCCAAAATACATTTATTTGTACTTGAGAATTATTAATTTAGATAGCAGTTGAAGCAATTTATGGTTTATATGCCCGTCGTTCTATGATTATACAGCTCTGAGTTCTAGATGTTTTGCGGAAAGGTAAATATTTTTTTGGAAAAAATAAAATTGTACTCCCTTTTAAAGTCTCGGAAAGTTTTATATTATGTTTTTCAGATATCATGTTCATGCATTAGTGTCAATACAGAGTAACACATTCGTTTATAAATCATAATCTTTAATAAAATACAAAAAAATCTCCAAAAGTTTGTTTTGAAATATGCTTTTTATTGTTTTTTTGTGTATTTTTCTTGATATAGAGTCGTAGTAGTTCTTCGAATGATTTAATGGCAATAACCTGAGTATGGATTATAAAAGAAACCAAGACAATATGTGTGCAATTTATAATGATAATAGTGAATTTGCTTCACAAAACTGTTTGTAATGTTATACTAGTGATGTTATACAATGTTTCTTATAACCCATTTGGTTACAATGTCTCATAAATTTCAAGCTTTGAAAGACTATTCTCTACATTAAAATCTGAGAGATTTTAAATCTTTAAGAGGAGTGAAATTTTACCGTACATGGAAACTCTAATGATGATGACTTAGTCATTATAGAAATTCCAATTTTTCGGTTATGAGAACAAAACATTGAGCAACAGTATTGTTGCACTCTCTTAATCACGACTCAAAGAAGTATTATGTTCAAATTTGCTGCTTATTTTTTGAATTTGATATGTATCGAAGTAAATTTAAAGTGGAAATGCATTTAAATTTATTTCGATACATATTAATGCATTAGTGGAAATGCATTTATTTACTTTTAAAAATGCATGAATGCATACCTTAAAACATGAAGTTTATATGATAATAATGTTTATACGAAATATGTAATGTTTATATTTTTATTATGTGATGATTTACGAATAAGAAAATGTTAGTCATCGAAACTTAAATTTACTTTATATAATATTATTGAAAACATATTGCGATATATATATATATATTTTTTAAAAATTCAAAAATTAATCATCTCTTAATTCTAGAATAAGTATTAGTAACATTAGAAATGAATAAAAATGATTCTATTTTAACAAAATAAAAGGGAATCCACTGGAGTGTGCTTTTCCTATAGAGATGCCAGGTGGTGAATCTGGGCCTTTTGTGTTTTATTTCATGTTTACAGGTGCAATTTT
This sequence comes from Latrodectus geometricus, assembly GCA_026290005.1. Taxonomy (NCBI): domain Eukaryota; kingdom Metazoa; phylum Arthropoda; class Arachnida; order Araneae; family Theridiidae; genus Latrodectus; species Latrodectus geometricus. The sequence continues at coordinate 298,675 of JAPDSC010001205.1, forward strand.
TTTTATCCCTAAATGATTTCTTAGAAGAGATTGATGAATCCTTCTTTACCAACGCTTAAATAAGGCAAAGTACTTGCTGAAAGTTTCTTATATTATGTCCTAACCAATGTATATCTTTAACTTTTTGATTAAATAGTTTATTTGTTCTTGATATATACTCTTATATTATACTTGAAAGAAATATATTTAAATATGACTTATATATTTGAAATATACGAAGATAAACAATAAAATCTAATAAAAAATATAGTTATAGTTCAATTGTATGAAAAATTACATTAAATTTGAATCAGTAAATAATTTTCCTACATTCAATATTTTTAAGAGTTCTGAAAAAAAATTCAAAAAGTCCTTTATAATAATTAATCAAAATGAAACTTCTTTTTGAAACCATATTGAATTTTATCTTACATCTGGAAGTTTATCCAAAACTAAATAGTAAATATATTGGGTTATATATTTATAAATTAAGAAACATATTTAAAAGAGAGAAATTATTATTTTCGTTTAATATTTTTAAAATTCAATTTATGAGTGCATGAGAATTATTTACTTTTTATTTTTTCCTGGTTGAAATTATTCATAATTTTTTAATTGTAGTTTAACTTCAGGAAACATGGTAGGCACTAAAAATTAGAAATTGAATCAGATATTTCTTAAAAAAAAAAAAAAAAAAAAGAAAAAAAAAAAAAAAAGATTCGTTTGGTTACTAATAATTTTTTATGTAAATTATTTGAGATGATATTTTGATACTTTTAGGAATATACTTAAAGGAAGAAATACTTATTAAGAGATTTTATCTAAGATTGAAATATTCTTAAAAATTTAAAAAAGACGATTCAATTTTTGCATTCCAATATGCTTATGACAAATTATTTTGATTATCATAATTTTTAATGTAAAAGAGAAGTAAAAATGGTTGGCAGCCAATGTCATTCAAATTGAAAAACACTTTGATCGTGTTTATTTCTTAATTGATATTTGTAAAAATTCTTATGCATAAAAATTTACTTATGCATTTAAATTAAAAACAAAAATCTTTTCTTCCAAAAAAAAAATCTGAAAAATTATATAATTTTGTTTGGAATATGACATTTCTTACATAGATTTAAAACTGAACGTAAATTGCGAAACGAAACAAAACTGCTTTAAAAATCCATAGAGAGCAGTATATACACACATAAGAGTTTCTCTTAAATTATTCATTTTTATATTCTAAATATCCTCATTTATTTGAAATGCACAGTTTTTGTATTGCATAAATGAAATGAAACAACTTTTAGTTAAAAAAAATTTATTTGTAATTTTTAGTCAATTAACCCAAATCTTTTATACAATAATGAGAGGCACCTTCATACCTCTGAAAAAGAAAAAAATAATAAAAATATTCTTTAAAGAAATGATGAAGAAATAAAAAGTACTTGTTAATGAAATGTATACTACTAAAAATATTGACTCGAAAAACGTTTATAATTATTTCTATGAATGCTAATGTTTTATTTTTCAATGAAATTGATCAATAAGATTTGAATAAATTTCTATAATGATTAATGCACAATTACTTTTCATTTTTTTATACAGTGAAGATATGAGACAAAAATTTTAGGAATATAAAATTTATTCAACAAAGAGCAAAATTATTCAAATTACAAAAATTAAGTTTTTTTTTCAATTTACAATAAATGTAAAATAAAACTTAGTACTAAAATACAATTTTGCTTATCAACATAAAAAAGTAAGAAAACCCAAGTTATTTACAAACCTGTAATATTAATGCACATGGAATTAATCTAATATTAATACTGTAATATTAATGTAAGTGAAATATCTATAAATTATTTATTAGCAGTTAATAACTCTCAATTTCTAAATGAAAGCATGTTTGTGTTTCATGATTATATGACATAATGTTATTTACTCTAATATCTCAAATTTTAATATTATTTCTCATTCTAACCATTTTAATTTTCTAAGATTTGTCTATAAATGCTTTCTATATTAAAGTATTTTTGATGAAATCTATTTAGTAATAAAATTATTGAAAATGAAAAATGTGTTTAAAAAATAGGTTAGACAGTATAGGAAACTGATATAATATTAATTCTATTGAGATTATTTTCTTAACAATAGTAACTAGTGGCAAGCAAAGAAATGCAATAATTTTTCTATCTATAATTATTAGAAAATATTTTCAAGCCATAATTTTTCTACCCCAAAATTAAAATTATGGGAAAGCTGAAAAATAATAAAAATAAGGCCAGACAAGAAAGAAGATAAATAAATATCCATTGAGAATTTCCTTTTTAATTTACAATAGAAATATGTCCATATGATATAAAAAGTGAATGAATTACAATATTAATTTTTAAAATAAAAAAACCGAAATAAAGCAAAAAATGTATAAGAAGAGAAATATGATTTTTCTCATGTTTTTATGAAACTAGCAGCCAAAGAAAAAAATCACCATGATTCTGATTCTTAAATTTCACCTTTAATTATGTTATTCAGTTTCATCACTTAATATAATCAATAATTATTTCAGAACAAGTAAGAAATATCCTTAAATATTGAAACATGTTGTGATATAATCTGTAAATCATAAATAAATAAGTATTTATATTTAAACATGTTATATATTTGAATATTTAATTCTTGCTTAAATATTTTATAGTTATATTTAAATATTTAAGTAATTTTCAAATGTTCTTAAAGTTTAGAATTTTAAATTTTAGTTAAAGCAATTTTAAATTACAATAGAACAGTATAACTAAAATTTTTTTATAAGCAAACAATGTGAAGATCATAATAGGGAATTAAATTATAAATAAAAATTATTTTATAATTGAGAAATATACTAAATGTATGGTTAATTGAAAAAATATGCAAGAAAGACCGAAAATAGATAATATTTTATTCAATGGAAAATTCAAATTAAATTTAATATTTATTATTAACTTTAATATTTATTCATGAAATTTAAAAAAAAAGTATATTAAAATTAAAATGTTCTTAAAAGAATATATTTATGTTGTTCATTTTAAAAAGAATAATGATATATAATGTCAAGATATCAAAATAGAAATCCGAAATAATTAACTATCACATGTACTTCTAAATCAGAAATAATTCTCAATAAAATGAAATATAATCGTTTGGCTTGCAAAAGGGAAAAAAAATTTTGAGTATTTCCAGATGACAAAATATTAGTAATTTTTTCCTTAAAAAAATCTGCAAATTATTAAACTTATATCTATTAATTTTTAAGCTCACTTTAAAAACGATATTTTATTGACTGTCTTTTTTTCTCTGAAAACATTTCTATTTTTCATTTTAAATAAAATTGAAATAGAGAATATTTACTCAAAACTTATTTCGCTCAAAAATAAAAGCCAAATGTTTGATTCTGAACTCAGAAATTACGTTTGACTGCATTTATTATATGCAACTATCAGTTTTCTAAAATAAAATACGTAATCATGTTTTCAATATGCTTAATAAATCAAAATAATATCAGAAAATATTAGTGTTACTATTTTAATATAGAATGGAATACAGTAAGGCAAACATATTAGTTAATTAAGAAATGTTTTCAGGAACGAAAACATTTTGGAAATTACTATCACATTGATTGTTATATCATTAAGCTGGTCTTACTTTTCAAACAAATATTCCTTCTATATAATAAACCTACAGAACTTAATATATCATCTGAAATTAACACAACAATATTCAGAATTTAGTTTACCCGTTCTTATTATTTCACATCTCTATTGTTGTATTTGTTATTTAGTATTTCATGAATAACATTGTTGTTATGAATATTTTTTCCAAAGAAATAATTTGTTGAATTACAAAAACTAGTTTTTGGAATTCATATAACTGTGTATTATTCACTTTAAGAAAGATGGAAAAGCTTTAATGACTTACTTGAATAAATTAAATATGAAACTTTTTACAAAAATGAGGAGTTTCTTGGATTTTCAACTTTTATCCAAAAACAACGAATCAAATTTGAGCACCATTAACTGACAAGGTCGACACCGGAGAAGCACCTTTCTATTTTACGCCACAACTGTGAAAGAACACTGAAATTACAGCCTACATTAAGAGCCCCAATTTCGTTAATAACTACAATGAATCTTTTGCCGTGTCAGGTATAGAACACATTACCCCTTGATCACGAGAAGGACGGATTTCTCAACAAGGTCTCCGTGGGAAATGATTCTCTATTATGAGCATTTAAACATTTTAGAATGACTTTCGGTACTACCACTAAAAAGTCAAACATGCTCAACGAAAGATGGAAGGGTTTTTATAATGAACATAAAAGGCATTTAATATATCAATTCCTATATAGTGAATTGCAGTCAATTTTTTAAAAAATATTTATTTCTATTGCAAGCAAATTCTTTAAAATAAAAAATGAGTATTTTGACTCTGTATAAAACTCTTGAAAAGGGTATATTGCAGTATAATTTAACAAATAATATACTTACAGAGAGAACTTAATAATTTTTAATATTTAATTGCTATACGTAAGTGATATGAAAATTTAAAATAATGACTGCTTTCAAAAGTATAGTCACAAAGGTAATAGAAGAAAAATCAAGTGTATCAGTCTATCCACATTTGGATAATTAATCTTCAGTTCGTTGTGATTTGGATAAAAACCGATGAAATCCATTTCATGATTATCAAAATCTAAATATATTATCGCACAGTGTTATTAATGCTGTTTTGAATAGACAGATTTCTTAAAAATTATAAAATACAATGAAAATTTTAAAAAAAATCATCCTACGATTTCATAAGTTTTGAGTCTTTACTATTGTTACTTTTGTGACAACGATGGTGTGAATTCAAAGCTTGAATGAATGGTTACACTGACTTTAACAGTTCCGCAACAGGACTGATATCGCTTATGACATTCGGTCCCGAATCGGAATGCAAGTATCAGACCTTTATCGGAAGACGACATTCACAATTTGCCGGCAGTTAACCGTATTAGGACCGATACTTGTTTCCGACAACACTAAAAGTCATATTTTTGATGTCGTTTGCCGATACGGAACTGATATCGTTTCGAAATCACCATGCCAATGCCGACTCGTACCCGACACTACCGATATTGGCCCGTCCGGATACCGATAGGCTTGTGTTTGCTGGGAACCTTTAAAAGACTTTTTTTCACTTTACACATTTTCAACTTATAGACTTATAGACAACTTATAGATTTTCCAGAATGAATAAAAATAAGCTGTTATTTATGAAATTACAAAACAGAAAATATCCTGAAATATGTGTAAATGGGTATGACAACTTTACTTGTGTGTTTCAAAAATCATGAATTTTTATTTAACTCTGCTGCTGGGCTGAGCCTAGATCATTTTAAATAATTATGAATAAACTTAACAGTAATTACTTAATTATGTTATTCAAATAATAACTCACAAAATATGTAAAAGGTATGCATATACTTTTTACATACATATACATACATTCATATATATATATATATATATATAGTCACAATGAAACAAATTACTTTAGTTTTGATAATTTATAAAAATAAATACAATGAAATCACTAATAAAATAGTTGAAACTGAAAAAAATTTCCTTAATTTACAAGTAGCAAAAATTATCATTTATTAGTAAAGGAAAGTAACATCATATCTATATATCTACTATTATAATATTTATCTAGAAATTTACTTGATCTAATTCTTTGTCTCCATAACTAATTATCGCGTGTCTTCTGAACTTCTAATATATATGATCTATTGTATGTATGTGCTGTCTTATGAAGTGATTAAACTTTTAACTCTTTAATTGCCAACATTTAATTAAATGGTTTAAAAAGGTTATAAAAACATTTATCAATTCTACTTTATATCAATACATACATGAGTAAAATGTCTAAGAAATAATTGGAATACAAAGAATACAGTGTATGATAATATAAATTTAAAAATAGATTAAAACAAGAAATAGTTCTTTAAACTTTTAATTGTTCTTTTTATTAAAATGTGTCAGCATATGCAAGTTTTCTCCTTCTAAGTAACTTTAGAGCAATAATTACTTTATTCAATGAAAAGCTTATATATTTATAGAAATAAAAGTATGAATTCTCTCACAAAAGTTTCAATTACTTATATTACATCATTAATTTACATAACTAGAGTTAACTTATTTATCAAAACTGTGGATTTAATATATATGCAGTCATTTTTTTTATCTGTCTTCATGCGATTTCTATATTTTAAAGTCCTATTTTTATTGTTAGATTTTACATTTTATTTCTAACATAAGCAAATATTTTATGTAAATGATAATTTGTACCCAGATTCAAATTAAAAATAAATCAGTTTTGAATTAAAAAAAAATCATGTTCTAAAAATTTTAATAAGAGCTTACTTTATATTTTGCAAGAAAAGTAGTTTGAATCAATTTGGAAACATTTTTATAATAAAAAATATTCATTTAAATTTGTTTAACAAAACTTGATTTATATATTTTTATTATTTGTGATATTCATTCAATAATATTTAAACTTCAAATTTTGTTTTTATTAGCATATTCAATGAATCATAGTTATATATTGCTTCCTGTAGATGTATTCTAACTTTTATAGTAAAATAATCAATCATATCAATTCAATTCTGCATTTAATTTGTTTATTGTAAGTAATTATCAGAAAATTTAAGGTTATTGATATTATTTTCTTTCCACCACCATGAGTGCTTATTTATTTAAACTTGCAGAAAAATTTATTTGACTGTCAGATTAAATTACTAAAAAAGATTGATTAATTAAACGTTAAACCGAAAAACTTATAAAAAGCAGACAGAGAAATTCAATTTGAGAGGGAAGAATCTGTTTTCTTATATTTGAAAAATACCTCTGTAGACTGATATTCACTGTTTAAGTGGGGTCACAAATAAAGTGCTTTAAAATTAAATTTTGGGGAATTTGATGGTTTAATTTTATTTGATCAATTCTTAGAAAAAGTGATGTTGAAAATGGAAAGCTAAACTCAACTTTTAAGAAGTTTTTATTTAATAGAAAAGCACTTTCCTTGAAAAGTAATTCATGATTCTATGAAAGGTAATTTTAAATTATTTCGAAGTTTGTAGTTTAATTCTTTCTCAAGATAATTTAAATTACTGTTTGATTGATGTCTTTATTCTTATGTTTAAGAGGTGTAAAATTAAAATATTCTAGATATAATAGTTTTGGAATTCTACAGGTAAAATATTTAAATAGTTAAATAAAAATTTGAGAGAATATCCTTTTTTATTTTATATTCATAAACTATTTCTTTTTTTATTGTAAAACTTTGTTTCTAGATATAAATCTATCAAGATATACCGAAAAACAAGAAAATGTGTTTTATTTTAATATTATTGTTCAATTTTCTGTTAATTTATTGAGATTATTAAATTTCTTTCGTTTGTTAGTGTAACTAATTACCTGCGTTTATTTACTATAAAATTCATAATTTTACTGGGTTGGGATTTTCAGTCTGATCTTTTTCAACAACTTATGAGAAGGTAGATAAGACAGTATCTTTAAAACTTTTGATTGAATTCCTAATACCATGCCATTCTTAAGTTTCTTTTCAAATATAAAATTTAATTAGATCAAAATTACTTTTTAAAGTGTAAATATACATGGCAATGGTTGCAGGGGTTGCACTTATGAAGAACTGAACGTAAACGAAAGTACTATCCATTTCAGTACCACCTTACATTAACACTTAATAATTCGTAATTAAGATCATTGTAACTGGAAGGATTAGCACTATGCTTTTCAGTTCAGTCGTTCTTGAGTGGGATTCACACAGTAATCGTGAAAGTAAATAAAATTTCGGAATTTATTTTATACTACTGGTCCTTATAGAATTAACATCCGCAAGCTAATAGAAGCCTAATAAAAGGCTTTGTAAAAGCCTTCATTTATTTTAAGACACATTTTCTATTCTAATATATATAAATTTTCTTGTTTAATTATATTTCTGATATGTTAATTTTCTATTATGAATTGCTAGGCCTAAAACTAAAACATTATAGGTTTTCCTGAGCACCTTCTAAAGTAGATGTTGGTCCTCTATGTGTTACATGATCAATTTAGGTTGAAAAGCAAGACTATATCTGAATGATTATATCTCTGGACTTCCATTCAGCAGTTCGGGGGTTCAATACCTCTAAGGTATGGTTGCTTTAATCTGTTGATCCTAGCTTAGTTAACAAATATACGCAAAAATGATCGTTGAATGGCAAGCAAACAAAACTAAGTTGAGGAAACTTACATTAATTGACGATTTCGTGTTTATATGTATATATACAGAGCGACAGATAGTTTTTTGGGTTTCAATTTTTTTTATTAGCATTTACCAAGTATTTTCATGAGTAATTCAAAACTAAAGGAATTTTTTTTAATAAAAATACATTTCTTACTTTGCCCAAGGATATCCAGGTAATATGCTTGAATCACTGATCTAACAATTATGCGTTTATTTGTTTTAATTGTAATTCGTTTGAAAATTTTTGTTTTATGGGTAGATTTACGTTTTTGTAACCTTAAAAAGCTGTTTATTAAAAACTTATACATGATATTATTTCACTTAATTTATAATTGCTGTTTTAAAATATTATGCTTTTAGATTATTTAAAAAACTAAATGAAATATCTGAGACAAAACATTCGTAGAGATTTTAGTATGTATGTATGATAAAATATAATTAATCGTTATGTGTGTAAAAATATTCTTACTTAAATTAAACTAGTTTTATAAACTGGTGCCAGTTACAACAAGCAAAGAATTAAAGAATTTTGTTACTTTTTTACTCCATATGAATATATATTTTTTTTTATCTTACAGCTACATAGGACTCAAAATTTTAAAATAAATGAAGTGCGTTGGGAATTTGGGTAAAAATTTTACTTCTGCTTTCCTAAGTAAGATGCATTTGATTTAAATCTTTTGTGACAAAAAATTTCATCTCGAAAATTGAAATGTATCGTTTTTTATGTTACAGTAAATTCAGAAATTTGGAATAAAAATATTTTCCGAAAACTTTGTCATTTTGTCGTGATTTTCTTTTCTCGCTCAATTTTCAATATGATCTGCAACTGAAATCCGTAGTGTTGCAATATTTGCTTTGTTTTGTTACAAATTTTAAAGCTGTTCTAAAATAAAAATCACGCATTTGGGTGAATTGTTGTTCAACAAATCCTTTCAATTGGATCAATATATTTTTTGCATTTTCAGACTGAGAAATACAAACATCACAAATGGAGCTTTCGAAATTTTCGTGAACATCTAAAAAGGATTTAGCCATTTTTGGTTTAAAGTTTTTAAAGAATTGAAATTTCAAAATAATGCACAAAAGAAGTAGAGATTTTCCACTCTGTGTGTACTAAAATAAAATCATTTCTTAAATAAAATTATAAATTGAATTCATTTTAAATTTCCTGAAATTTCTCTAATAAGTAATTAGTATTTTTTGAGTATAAGATTTTATAAAAATGCTTCCTAACTCTTCTTACAAGATATATTCAATTAAATTACTTTCTCCTTTTCCTTAATAACTCCTTGTGTTACTATATTGCGAAGTGCATTCTCAAAAATAAAAAAAAATTTAATCTATGTAAGTTACAACATAAATGACACCTTACATGGATTAGTATTTTTTATTTCTTGGAATAATCTTCATACGGAGAAACATAAAGAATTCATAATGATAGTAATGTATTTTTTATTAATATACCTGGAAATAGTTAATTCACAAAAGTTGTGTATAATAAAAAAAAGCTATAAAAAAGCTCCATGTAATCAAAATTATAAATATTTTCTGTAATTCTAATCATACCGACAATTTGTGAACTAAAGCAGGGTCTTAAGAACATGGGAAAATTTGTCGAGCTAACTGAAGCAAGGAAAAAAAGGTATATTTAAATATATGTAATATAAATCCATTTAAAAATAATGTTTTACCGACATTGATGTAATTATAAAATTTAACAGCCGAATTGGTGCATCAATATTTAAAGATTTGTAATAATAAAATTAAAATAATCATCCTGTATGAACTAAGAAGTCGTTACAACCCAATATTGCAATTTCTTAAGAAGGTTGCCTTTAAGAAAAATTTATTATAGATTTATAGTTTGTTAAATTTGATGAGTAAATGTTGAAAAGATTTAAAAATCGTCTTTTCAGTTGAGGATTTACATTAAACATAGTTGTCTATCATCGAAGTTTGAGAAATTGTGTGTTTGGTAAATCAAAATACGATTTCTTATAGCAAAGTATTCTAATAAACTAAATGATAAATTCATATTTAACATTAATTAAATAGGTCATCTCTCAGGGTCTTGGTTTTGATGGTATTATTTATTGAAGAAAAACAATTGAGAGTTAAAAAATTCTTTTATTTACCACATAAAGATAACTTAAATGGTTATCAAAGTTATATCTATTACTTGCAAGTCTATTTATTTTTGCGAATTTACATATGTAATTTTTCAAATGCATATGAAATATTATGAATTTTAAAAGTTGATTTATCAAATCATTTTGAATGAATTTTGCATATAATGTTGTGTACAGAATTGTTACCGGATGTTTCTAATGGAAGATGTTCACTGGTGTATCGAAAAGAGGCGGGCGGAATCATTTCACTTGAAGTATCGTTTCAATAACTAAGGATTAAGTTTTTAGAATAAGTATTGAAATTGTCTAGCCACTGAAACGTGTAAATAGAGCTTCCTAGACAGGCATCTATCATACCATTCCTTGTTTAAACAACTGCATCACATGTTAATGTAATTTTGAGATTTACTATTATACAACTGTATCGATGCTTGACTTATTACTCATACAGTTGTCATAGCTGTGATATAATAAATAGAGAGAAAGCCGGATACAAGAATCAGAACATTTGAACATTACTTCGGTCTGATTTTAATTATGATATTACATACCCCATTTAAAAAGTGCTTGTCTATCTATAAGTTAATTTTTTTTATTATGATGTTAACATAATAAAAAAATTAATTACCCCTTGCGTGTCTGTCACATTCTTGATGCACGGCTTCAGTTGCAACTTGCATTGTAAATCATGTTCATTTTCATATGATAGACATGAAGTTTATGAATAATCATATAAGAACCAATAAAATACTATTGAAACGAATATATCTGGGTTGAATAGTAGCTGGAAATTACGAAACATTTTATACCGTCTAGAAGGTTTGTAACTAATAAAAACATGTCTAGAACTGAGAAAATTCTTTTAAAATCAGAACACGTCCAATTACAGAACTGATCTAATTTACTTTGCTTTTCCCTGTGACACAATGATTTGTCTCTAATTTTACAACCCAATGGTTATTCATATTCAAATTTAAAGGGATGTTCATGGTTTTGATCAATGTTAGGCTTTCTTAAGACCGATTATAAAATATTATTTCTTTTGTTAAGTATTTCTTCGATATTTATCTTTATAAAGATGAAAATGTTTTCTTAAAAAAATTCGAATAAGATACTAATGCAAATCTTTTCTTTTTTTTTAAAGCTACATAAACTTTCCTGTATTTCGATTTGAAAATATTCTATAATCAAACATATTTCCTTTATATTTTTAAGTTATTTTTGTTGTTCAATGAATTGAAATTTTCATTAATAGTTTCATACCTGAATTCTGGTTTTGAAATTTTATTTAATTTTAAATGATTCGTCGATTTTACCTTATTACCTTTTAGTTTCAAGAAAATTGGCATGAAAAACTGCTTTGTATTTAGTATTTTTCAAAGTTAAGTAATGATTAGTGACTTTAATTTATTTTTCCGAAATAATCTAATAAATTACTTTTTCAGAAAGAAATACATTTATACAAAGCATTTCTTTAAATAAAAAATGGGAAAGACTTAAGAACTTTCCACTTGGTTAAATAGTACTAGCTTGAATAAAGGAATTTGAGAAGAAATTCTTAAAATAGGAAAGGATTTGGTTGAAATTAAAACAGCGGAAACATAAAACCATGGCTATTCACATAAGAGATTAAACTAGTAAGCCTAGGAAATTGCTTTCCAGCGATTTACTTGAGTAAAATTTTTGGACAAATATTAATCTTTCTGAGTTTAATCCTTCAACGCGCCTTTTAAACTTTATGATATTTATAACTTGTAATCGATTGAAATTCATTTGGAATTCGTAATTCAAAATGAATTTCAATGAATACTGTTTAGTGATATAGAAAAGAGTCATCATTTTGCTTATGTACCGCATGATTGTTTTCATAAACAGTATCATATTTTACATATTCAAAAAATTTCTTACAATATTTATAAAGAAAAGGTTAAACAAATGAAAAAGCTATAAGAAAATAATTTTTGCTAAACATAGTTATCTTATTTATATTATTGCGCACATTCTCTCAATCTTTTTTACATATATTTATGAAAGAAATACGCAAAATTCCACGGACCAAAAAAAAGTGACAGATATTTTTTGATTAAATACATAAAATTGAAACGAGCAACAGGTCTGAGATTTCATAAATAAATTAAACTTTTTTTATGAATATTTTCAATTTTCCTGGTTAAACTAATTTTAAAGACGAGGAATAACAGTAAAACACACCTACTTCTTCATTTTAAAGTATTTCTATGTAGAAAAAGATATATATATATATATATATATATATATATATACAGCTGTAATTATACGTACGTTTGCATAAAATGGAACATAAAATATTAAATACTTAGGAATTATATAGAAAAAAGCAAGGAATATTTTTTCAATATAATACATTTCAGATTCTTTTTAAGTTATTTTAAAATTTGCAAAGGGATATTTTTTTATGAATTGCAAAGGAATTTATTGAAATATCTACAATTTTTATGCAGTTCATTATTACACTTTTTTTTATTTAATATGCCAAAAACTATTAAGCAATGCTTGGAAAATGATTATAAATTTTATCAAAAAAAAAAAAAAAAAAAAAACAGCAGGTAACCATTTTAATTGGAATATTATATATTATTTTTATATTTATACAAACAATTAGAATCAAATTTATAATATTATTAGAATAAATAACTGAGAGAAATATCTGCAATTTGATTTGCTTGACATTTTGTGTCCATGTGAGAAACCTAAAGATTTGAAACGACAAAACTAGAATATTTATGACCTTCTAGGTCTATTAAATATGCTACTTTTTTAATGAATATAAATAAATTTCATATAATAAGATTTAAATTTACTTTTATAAAATTTTAAGAATAATGTTATATTTTTTTATTACAGAGATTATGATAATTTTTTTTTATTTATTTCTAAGTCGCTAAAGATCGTCTGTCGTCTTGTCGTTCTATGGAACTAAAAAAAAGCCTGAATAATTATTGTTTCCAAAAACTAATTATGAATTGTTATTTTTCAAAATAATTGTCTTCGATTAAATTCCTTTCAATGTGATCTTACCCTATTTGAGGTAAGTTAGTACATTTTTCAAGCAGCTCCAGTTCCAGAAACATGTTTATTAATTAGATTAATGCAGATTAATTATGATTTGTTTGACTAATTTGTAAAATGCATTACAATATTCAAATTACTCTCTTTGATAAGATAAACAATTTTTATAATCATTAATAGAGCATATAAGTATTACAAGGGTAATAACATAAAATACATATTTACTTATTGTAAACTTCTAGCCTCAATTAGAAAAGATTGATAAATGCTTTTTTAAAAAAAGTACACATTAGTTAACGATATGATACAACATGATGTGGTTAAAGTAACAAGATAAATATATCAGTTAAACATTGATTTGTTATTTTATGTGTGAAAAACTTTTTTTGATATTAATAAAAATTCTATTCACATTATTACAAATGGAATTAGTAATATTTTTGATAAGGAAATAAGTATTGCTTATGTGCGTATACGTTGTTTACCTCAAATTCTTATGTACTGAAAATATGTAGCTTTACTTAGGAAAATATGAAATATTATTTCTTATGAAATAATATATTAACATCACAATTATATAGTATTTACTGATTTTAATATGTGAGATAAAATTAATAAATCAAAAAGCATTATATAAATAAATTCTAATGTCCAATTAAATAATAATTACGTGAAAAGGAAATCTATAAAATGAGAGCTACTTGATTACAATAATGTGAAATAATATTGTGTGTGTGTGAATTACAGTAAGTTACTTCAAAATAGGAAATATTTTTTTAATGCTTTCAATTTAATACAGATTTTATAGTATTAACCCCTTGCCTGCCGCGGGCGTATATATACGCCGCTTTTAGCCGATGCGTTAACTGCCCCGGGCGTATATATACGGCTTACGGAAATACCCTTTTTTGCAATACTCTGCTATTAGTAAAGCTTGACCCATAGCTTTGGAATGCAATAGAATGTCCTTGACATTGTTTAAAATATCTGTTGTGATGATGTTACTTCTATTTCAAGCGTGTTTAATGAGAAAAATACTTTTTATCATAAATTCATATTCTTTTTCATCTCTAGTAAATTATCTTCAAATAAGAAAACCTGAATGATCTATTTGGGATTGGTTGCCTATTATTAAGTTAGATCATAACAACACTTAAATACTAAGCTTCCAAACCTATTTTATGATATATATTTTTTTGGAAAGAATACCAAATACTTTATGGAAAATTAAGGAATAAATATTATTTTTGCTTGCAATATCGGTAATGGTTTCTTATAAACTACTCATAGGAAAACATATATAGTACAAAAAAGAATTTATTTATTTATAATCTCTTCCACATGAAACACATAAAAGAAAAGAAATTGTCTTCTAGTTTGTACAAATTCTACCAGTTTAACTATAAAAACATATCTTTTAAACAAACAATAAAAATGTCTGTCAAAAACATGTTTTGGAATCGGAAATATAACTTTAAAGGGATTTTTATTGTAAAGGATATCTTATTGTGATTTTTAACTATATTGGGTCTTCATTGATTTGCCAAAAGATATTTACAAAATTTCCCATGTTGAAAATATCAAAGATTTGAAGTTTTCTGAAAAATATTTAATCAAAGTAAAAACTTTAAATAATAGAAAATATGACAAATTACATTTAAAATAGTTATTTTCTTATTAATTTTGATATGAAAAAATGTTTCTTATAGTAAAAAATACAGTATTTTACTCCTCTGAAAAAACATTGATTTTCATAAAAAACTACCTGAAATGTATTTTCTAAAATTATTTTTAAAACATATTAAAACGTTTTCCCTCAAAGTAAAGGGTATACTTAAATAAATCATTAAGAAAGCCAAATTATTCTTTTTAAAATAATACTTTCCTGAAAACCATCTTGCTTATGTTATTCTTTTGGAAACATTATTGTGCAACTTTAAAACAAAAGAAAAGATTAGCATACATTTAAACTTTTTTTAGTTGGAATCAGTTTTGGGAGGCTCAGCTTCTTGATAAAATTTAGCATTCTTTTCTTTATTTTTGAATAAAATGTGTTTTTTATACACTAGAAAGAAATATAAAATTGTAACAACAAAACGAAATCGGAAATATGCATGAAGAAAAGAAAGAACAGCCTTCAACACTGGAGTTAGGGAATATATTAAAAAATCTACGATTACGATATATAAGACATGCACATAAAATGTAAGTATCTTGAAGAAAATCGATAAGAAGGGAAAAAAAAGGAAACCTGACGCCTTTAGAAGGAACTTAGAGTCAGGAGCATAATGATTGATTAACACGAGAAGGAGCATTACGATGCGTGAGAGTTGAAAACTTTATGTATAGAAAAATAAAGTGACAGTTTTATCTTACTAAACTGTTACGCTATTATGATTACTTTAGCAAAAAGAAAATAAGATAGTATTTCTTAAGAAAAACTGATAGAGAAAATTGTAGATAGTAAAATTAGATTGTTATCATGAGATATTTTTCGTAAGATATTGACTAATAACACATTAAAAAATGAGTATTTCTACAGTTGTTTTTATTTTCAATCTAAAGGTTCAGGTTTCTGCAAAATGATGTTTTGTGCAGAAAATGCCTTCAATATATATTTTGAAATAATAAATTTACTTTTTAAATAAGGATAAGCAGAAGTGCAAGCATAAAAACTTTATATTTATTTCATTTTTCTGAAATAAATATAAAGTTTTTATGCTTGCATAAATCCTTATATTTATTTCAGAAAAAAGAAATTACATTGGTAAAATATTATTTAAATGATAGTATAACAAATAAAATAATTTTTCCAATGTCTATTAAATAAAAATATTAAGCACATTAAAAAAATAAGTACTTGTTAATATGAAAACTCTAAAAAATACATTCATTTTTATCTTTGCCATACTTTTATATTGGCATACTTTTAATTGGTATGATTATTATCCAGATGCACAAGAAAGAGTAAATGACAAATAAAGGAAAAAACATCAAAACAGTAGAATATTAATTGACCTAAGGCAGTAAAAATTCAAAACTTGTTATTGATTTGAGCTGTTTAAATTTAATCCTTTTAAGATTCATAATACTGAGAGCATCGTAATTTAAAGGCAGGACAGTGCTTTTCAAAGCCAAAGTTAAATATTTTTATGTCTGATTCCAACCATCGTGGAATAAATGGAGATGGGGATTGCGCTTATCTTCTGCATCTGCGTTTATTGAAGAATGTGGTCTGGAAGTTTTCCATGTTTCCTCCATTGTAAAATGTTAAAAAGAACCTCTACTTGTGAAAAGTCTTCCCGGAAGGTTGTTTACGAAGTGGATGTTAAAAAGAATGCAGCCTTTGTGTCATTAGGCTGTCCACTACGTGCTTACAAATATTTAGAGCATTTAAGGAAAAAGTGTAGATATTTTTATGTACTTTATATTTTTAAATTTAATTCAAATAAATTTTAAGAATTTATATAAATATAAAATAAGAATTTGGTGTTAGAGAAAAATTATATGAATGCCTGCACTTTGATGCAAATTATACAGTAACGTAACTGCATATCCAGGATGGATTTTGCGGCAGTTCATAAGTATTTAAGTGTTGACTGATTGCCAATTCTTAAAAGTAACTGAAGTTCTACTTTAAAGATTTTTTTATTTTGTTACTAAGCTCAAAAAACTATTTAGAAAAATTAATTAGAAAAGTATAAAGAATCCGAGAAATAGCAGTAAACTTATGGATTCCTCTTAGAAAAAATCGTAAACATACATTGCAACTGCATATTAGTGGGACTTTTGACAATTACATTACTGATTTAATATTTATAAACAATGCTTTTCAGATATTACCATTTAAATATCTTAGATCTCTCAAAGATGATTATGTTTAAATAATAAAATCAGTGAATTATTTTTTGAATATGGTAGACACATTTTGATAAAACACAATTTTTTACTAAATAGCTTGTTTTTTATAAATATTTCAGTAAACAATAGAAGCAAAAAATATGCAACTGTAAAAATTTTCTTACTTTGTTTTAAAAACTAAATTAATCTGAGAGTATATCAAAATTGAGTCAATTAAAATTAATTTTGATCAATGTTCCAGATGAATAAGTTATCTTCTTATAGCAAATGAAGAAATGTAATACAGCAAATAAAATTAAAACGAACGGAAAAATTTCTTAATACAGAGATTATAAGAATTATATTTCATGCCTATATATTTCAGTTCTTATTATTTATAAGGACTTTATTGTAATAAATTATGAAGTATAAGTTAACTGATGCAAGGAAATTCCACGTATGTTCATCATCGTCACGGATCTAAAACTAAACAGTTACACAGCTGTCAGGACAAGAGAAAAAAAGAACAAAATTTGAGAACTAAGATCGATAACAAAGACGTGATTACTAGAAATTAATTGGTAAGGAGCTTAAGTTATATGTAATTCTTTTTTACTGGAAATGTTAATGAGATTTTGAGATAAAAAAATTATAAATTTTTCCGTTATAGCATATTTGTGATGAAACAAAAATAAGTTTGAGAGATACAATATTTTTTAGTTTTGCTCTATCGATTTGCAATTATTCTGTAAAAAAAATATTTACTATAAAATTGCTGCAAAAATATTTGCTATAAAAATAAAAATTGTTTATATGAAATAAAATTTAAATTTTTATTTCTTAAAATGAATGGTAAAAAACGCTTAAGAAATGTATTATATGAAATAAAATTTGATGTGTATATACCAACTGAGTTTTTGTAAAACATGCTTTCTTTATATAAGGATTAGATTCAACTTTGTGTAATTTAAAATATTTTTCAATATATTATTTTTTAAAATAATATATACTATTTTTAATTTCTCTGTGTGAAAGTATTGTAAATTGTAAAAGTATTTTATGTTATACTAAATGAAATATGATCCTGGTTTACGAAAGTAGGTTTTATAAAAATTCACATATTTTAATAGGTTATCTATATAACAAGAAAAATTACACAGAAAATTTTGTGTTGTCAAATTGAAATCTTATTACTCGAGTAATACCAAGAATAGAAAAGAAATTAGGATTAAATCCTATATTTAATGCATAAGCATTGCTGCCTCTGAGTACTATAAGAAGTGGAATCTCAAATAAAATCCTTTTATATTGGTTGTACTCTGTAGAGAGTAAGCACTTCAGTTAGAGTGCATGAAAAGGCAACCCTACACACACTTTTACTCTCTACACACTTATGTCACCTCTTTAGAGTCCAAGACTCTATCGGTTTGTGGAAATTATCTTCCTTTGCTTCAAACTGAGAATATTTGAAAGGCGTTTTGGATCGTTTTAGTGTAGGTTCAACATTGTAAGGCTATACGGTTCAAAAGCTTGTAGATCAGGAACTGAAGAGAACAAGACATTTTCTTTTATTTTTAATATTTAGTAAATATTTTCTTGATATTATTTGTAGCTTTTTTTAGAAGTTGGATGATTTTGTCTTATAAAGTATGAGCAGATTAATTTCTGTTTGAAAATTGTCTACAAACTATCTTATCAGTGCATTTTGTTTATAATAACACCAATGTTAGAAATGTAAAAACTAGAAAGAAAAGGAAAACATATTTATTAGTCACATAAAAGGAGAAAACTGCATTGTGAACAAACGAAACACGTAAGCATTAACGTCTGAAATGGAACTTCAAGTTATGTAGATACAACCAAGAAAATAAAATTTATAACGAAATTTTTTGATTTCAAATAAAAGCAGAGAAAATTTCCTGAAATTTATTTTAGAAGTTTCAGATTATGAAAAATTTATCTGAACAATTTTCGCTCCTGTGAAACTAAAAACTGTTTTATGAGGGATGATGATCGAATCATTATATTGTTCACGCTGAAGAACACCCCTAATTATAAGTGTATTTATGTGGAGAGGTTTTAAAACTATAGCACAAAATTTTGGAGACTTTTTTACATGCATGTGTCAGAGGGTTTCGTAACATTTAATCAACTTTGAAATTAAAAGAGTACTAAGGTCATTAAAATATATTAATAAATACTAACATCTTTTAATATTAATAAATATTTCAATGTGTTTTAGATAATTTTTATGCACAATATTATTTTCAAAATTTAATTATTTTCAAAATATTTCTTATGTAAGCAATTTTTCTATTTATTTTACTTAAACATGAAAACTTCAATTTATAATTCCTATTATCGTTATATTGATGTTTGCCACTTTGTATATTTTATTTCTGAAAGCATAAAAACTATAAGTTAAATCACAAGTAAAATTATACAATACCATTAGTTACTCACATATAAGCTTAAAATCTTGCTATAAAGGTGGAATGGTGAGGAGTGCACTGACACGATAAACTTTTAAAGTGCAACGAATGTTTCTGCAATTCGTTTGGGTTTTTAAAACATACTTTAAAATTCAAATGTAATTACTTATGCTTATATTTAAATCTTTTATTATGACTACACATTTTTCAGTACCAATTTAAATAAAATTCAACTACTGTAAGGGATTTTTATTCTAATTCGAGATTTTTTATTGTGATTACGTAATTTAATCAGCATCGTATTCATCACATGTGAATACAGTGAATAACATGGTATTCAGCATACGTGGAACCATTCAACTAATGAATAACTCGAGATATTTTAATACAGATTTTTAATCAATGTAAATATTGATATGAGTTGGGAGGCAATTTCCTTAGTTGTTTAAGTAACATTGAATCTGCCCTAAAGTTAAAAAAAATAACCATCTGAAAATCAAAGAACCAGAAGTAGAAAGCATGCACAAATAATGTTTATAGCACACATTTTCAAATAATTTGTAATGTTTAATTCTGAAAAGATATCAATTATCACTCATTCATATAAGTTATAATATTAGATATCAGCAGAAAAATTATTGAAAAAATATCATTGTTGACAAACAAGATAGAAATTAGCAGTGAATGACTGAAGATCGTAAAACTATGGAATGATTTATTGATGCACGCAATAGTCACTAGTATGTATCGCATAGAGAAGTTCAACAGTGTGTGTACGTGATAATAAGTAAAAAGCCATATAAGACAAGAAAAAATGATAGTGTAACACACAGGTGTAAATTAGATTGCATTGATAAGTAGAAGCGTAAAAATTCCAGATAGAACCATTCATATGTATTTAGAATCTTAATTTAGAACATTTTTCATCAGCCATGAGTTCATCGAACTTTGTGATGCATTGTCAAATGTTGTCAAATAATGTGTTCGTCAAGACAAGTTTTCTTCAAATAATTTAATTGAATACCGACTATTGGGTTAGAGCTTTCTTTATAACTTAATTGCTAATATGACATAGCTCTGGCATAGCTCTTTATATAGGTACAATGCAAACAATTTGCTTATTTTCATGCAAAATGGACATTGAGATGTTTGTAATTGCTCACGTTGGTCCATCTTTCTCTTCTAATTTGCAATATTGTTTCTTAGTTATACCAGTTAATAAGATTGATTTCTAAGAAGGGTGACCTTTAATCTCGGTTGATAGTCACTCTAAGGAAACTTGAATTGATAAAAGTTTTAGAATGGCACTCATTTTATTTTTAAAGGAACACAATTGAAAAAGTTCCTTTTTCATTTTATGCAATTAATTAGTTATATATTATTCGCACATGATGTAAAATGCAGTTAATTTGTGATCATCTCCACTTGTTATCACAATATGTAACGCTACAAATTCCATACAGTTTGAATTAACACTTCTTGGAATAACATTTTAGATTAATTTAATAAACAACCAATTCTAAATATTTTCGGAATTCGTAATCTTCTATTTGACATTTAAAGAACTATTTTATGATAATAGATTTGTAATTAAGAAAACTAAAATGTTTGCATTTTTTATTTTTTTCGAAGGCCTTACAAGAAGTACATGAATTTATTGAAAATTTAAATACAATTTTATCTCTTTACCCAAAGCTGAATACATTTTATTTATGACATACTCGGGTAATTGAATTTTAATTAATGAAGAACAATTTTATACTTTCGATTGAATAAATTGCCTAAATCGAAGTTTAATGTCAATATTGCAATGTTATATTTGAATGTATCAAAATCATGTTTTCTGATAAGAAAGTTTTTTTTTCTATTTGAAATTCAAATTACTTGTTTCTGCAACTGAGATTTTCACACAATTTATTCAGTTCTAATTAAGTTAAATTAAAAATTACAATTTATAGATGATAAGAAGTGTGAAATTTTTATGGAAAAATAATTTTTGATTATGAATTATGTTTAGTACCAAGATTAGGTTGATAGATTTAATATTACAAATGCAAAGAAGTTTCATTGTTAGCATAAATGTACTAATAAAGCTTGCAATGTATATAAAATGAAATAAGCTACATTTAATTAGAAACTGATTTACTTTAACAATTAATAGATAATGTAGGTCTTTTTGAAAGTTAATTAATTAAAGTCAAAATTTAAAAGGAATTTTTTTCGATTCTTTTAAATTTTATACAATTTAAAATTTTTTCTGTTTGCAACTTTTTTTGATACTAAAAAACCAATTAACTTGTAAGAAAAATTTATATAGTACATTTTTAAATAAAGGAAAAATAGTACTGAAAAAAAATTGATTTCGTTAAAATGTTTTTCGAAATATATCTATTAGAATTTGTTGATTTCAACATTTTATTTAAATAAAATATATTTTGTTTGAGCCATTTAAATAAAATTATTTATAACATTAATTTCGTATAATAATCATTGTTTTAATTTATAATTTGTTTCAGATAAGAAAATAAGCGTCACCTACATAACTTAAAATAAATTATGCTACTTACTTTTTCAAGAAAAACTGTAAAACGTATAAATCTGCGATAAAAACATATTTTCTAAGAAAATATATGATTTGTTCATAACTTCTGCCGATCTTCTGCTTATAAATTTATGTATATAAATTGTTAGCTATATTAATATGCTTGCATTAAATGTAGAATTTCAGTAAAATAAGTTATAAAATTAATAAAGAATTTCACTATTCATGTAAAATAATCTGAAGATTATTTTCCTTATCAAAGTTTTAAAATCAAATTTGCTCTATTTTTTTCACCACTTTAATAATAAACTATAGAATATTCAGATTTTTCTTTTTCTTCTGTTTGTAGTTTCAAGGAATGAATTGCTAGAGTAATCATTATGAATATTCATGAGTGCTTCTCTAAAATATAATTTGTTTCTGCCCAAAATTCTGGGAAATTGAGCAAACTGTAACTCATGCTCCTTAATTTTGAAGTATACTAAAAATAATATTTGAAGAATTCTCATAAGTAGACGGCACTTTATTTATTTTTTTAATGTTTCATGTTAAAATCAAATAAGAACGCCTATAGCTCATGTTTAAAATCAAATTTGTGTTGGAAAATATTTTTAACGATATACATTCAACGAAATTATTTTAACTGTAATCAAACGCTGAGATATTTTTAAACATGTATCTTCCAGATCTTTAAAATTTCATTAAATTTATTTTTGGAACTTTACAAATATTTAATCCTTTTACTATTATTCCACATTAATATTATTTTTACGCACCGAGAGGATAACTATTTTTAAAAATTTTTAGTGATATAATACATATTTTGTTGGTTTTTGTTACCTTAGAAATATCTCAATTGTTTAAATTTTCAAGTCCTATCTATTTTCTTTCATGAAAATTTGACTTCCGTTATATAATTCTTTAGGGGTTTTACAATTTAAATAGCCATCAGTGTTTACATGTATTGATATATATGTATACATTTATACTCACACAAGCCAATACATTAGAAAACCAAGATCAATAAACTACCTTTTGCATTGATAACAACTCTTATTTATTTGGGCATCTAATCTATAACACAGTTATGGAGCACATTTATGTCCAGTGAATATCATGCACTGAATATGCAACTTCTTTGATCTTGTAAATTAGATAAGATATTGAGCACTTGGATTCGTCTATCGACAATGCTCTACACATTTTTTCTCTATACACTTTAAGTTAAGATATGAAGTCTATGATCACCAGGGAAGATGATGAAAGACAGAATGACGCTCAGCTAACTAATATTGAACAATATTTGCACCACGTATGGTTACAGTATCGTCAATAAATAATTCATAGCTACATTAGAGTTAATGCGCAACATTGCATGATGCATTTGATTTGCAAGTATATACTGGCAAATCAAGTGCAGATATTCTGTCCTCAAAATCGGGGTCACTGTTAAGCAAGCATCAAAAATAAACCCTTTTCAAATGACAAAATATCTTTTATTTTTCCTATTTTTCTATATTCATCGTGAAATTCACTCTTACAACATACTTATGTTAGCATTCTAATAGCGTGTACGCAAATCATGATAAAGTTTGCATGTCAATATATATATATATATATGTATAAGCAAACTATTTTTTATTTAAAATCGTCTTTAAATCATTAATGTATATAGTTTTAACAACACGAATCTCTTAAAAAATCAGTGGAGGCATAATATTTTTAAATTGAAAAAATTCTTTTCTTTCATTTGTACATAATCAAAGCCTAGTTTTTTTAATCCAAAGAAAAATGCTAATTTAAATTAATACAAAGAAAAATACTAGTTTAAACTTTGAATAGTGAATTTTATCTGTTTGAATAATAGAATTTTTGGCACTTGTATTTTAGATAATGATCTTAACATAGTAAAGCCCTCTTCAAAAAAGATTAAATTATGCATCACAAGAAGTAATTTTGTTATACTAACTTTATATATAGTGTCATAGGGCATCATTTCAGATATCAATTTTAGGATATAAAATTTATAAGCTATTTGATACCCTAAAAACTGATGTTAGATAATTTTTTCCTCCTTGGCAACTATATGAAACTTACTCTAATTTTATAAATTCCGGATATTTACTTTTGGATATTTGTATTCTCTTTTCACTCCCCATTTATTTCAAACTAAATTTATGGTCAAATTTCTCAAGACTTCGTTTCAAAGTTATTTTGATTGGATTTATTTCTTTTCTGTAAA
>JAPDSC010001205.1:327103-340109 GCA_026290005.1 Latrodectus geometricus
AGCAAAAGTCAGTTGATATGAAATAGATAGCTGAGGAAATTGATTGTATTAATTGAAATGTAAGAGAAAAGTTTATTTTAATTTATGCATAGTCACATAAACTGATTTGATGCGAATTTTGCAAAACAAATCTTGGGTAATTTATGCTTAGTATGATTTGTTGTGATTTTATGTATCCTTTGGAAGCAAGAAATGACAGGGAAATTAAGACTTACGTTTGAAAATAGGAAAATTTCTCGTAATGTTACGTAAACTGCCTTCACAAAACAACTATTTATTTTTATATAATAAATGGAATGATAAAAAGTTTAGCTTTCCCAAATTATATAGTTAAAGAACAAGGTATTTCATTCATTTTGGATGTTAAATTTCTTCTATCGTTGCACAGTGAGCAATTTAATATAACTTAAAAAGAAAATAAGTTAAAATTCTGTACTGTAATTTATTATATAGAGTAGTTATATATATATATATATATATACACTACTGGCCATTAAAATTGCTACACCAAGAAGGCGACATGCTACAGACGTCAAATTTATACGAAAGGAAGAAGGTGCTGTAATATGCAAATGATTAGCTTTTCAGCGCATTCAGACGAAGCAGGCGCCAGTAGCGACACCTATATTGTGTTTGAATGAGGAAATTGTTCAGCCGGTTCCTCATACACAAATTGCATTTGAACGTTGTTGCCTGGAGAAAAGTTGTTGTGATGCCTCGTGTAAGAAGGAGAAATGCGTACCAGCACGTTTCTGACTTTGATAAAGGTCGAATTGTAGCGTACCGGGATTGCGGTTTATCTTATCGCAGTATTGCTGCTAGCGTCGGTCGAGATCAAATGACTGTTAGCAGAATATGGAATCGATGGGTTCAGGACGGTAATACGGAACTCCATGCGGGATCTCAAAGGCCACCTATCGCTAGCAGTCGCTAAGACATGCATATTATCCAGGTTCTGTGTACAGCATCATGATGGTCGCATCCGTGTTTGGCGGCATCGTGGTGATCGCACACTGGCAGCGTGCATTCGTCATCATCATTCTGGCCCATCATCTGGCGTGATGGTATGGGGTGCCATTGGATACACGTCTCGGTCACCTCTTGTTTGCTTTAACAGTGCTTTGACAGTGCTCGTTACATTTCTGGTGTGTTACGAACCGTGGCTCTACCCTTTATTCGAGCCCTGCGAAACCCTACGTTTCAGCAGGATAATGCCCGACCGCATGTTGCCGGTATTGTACGGACCTTCCTTGATACGGAACATGTTCAGCTGTTGCCCTGGCCAGCACATACTCCAGATCTTTCACCAAAAGAAAACGTCTGGTCAATGGTTGCCGAGCGACTGGCTCGTCACCAAACGCCAGTCACTACGGTTGATGAACTGTGGCATCGTGTTGAAGCTTCATGGGCATCTGTACCTGTACATGCAATCCAATCTCTGTTTGACTCCATGCCCAGTCGTATAATTGCTGTTATTACTGCCAGAGGTGGTTGTTCTGGGTACTGATTTCTCAGGATCTATCCAGCCAAATTTTTTGAAAATTTTATCACTTGTTATTTCTAGTATAATATATTTGTCCAATAAATATCATTTTGTTATCTGCATTTTTTCCTGGTGTAGCAATTTTAATGGCCAGTAGTGTATATATATATATATATATATATATATATATGCCCAATTATCAGAGTTCATAGAGTACTAGAAGACATTAGTCTACGAAGGAATGGTTGTGAAAAGAGTTTACAGTTTGCATTCACTTGTGACAGAGCACGTTTTACGATCTTATAGACCGAAAGTCTTTAAGAAAAATGGTGCCAGTACAAAATCAGTTGTGATTATAGAGCATGCGATTACACAATCGCAATTCGGTGGTTGTTTTTGCATCGGGAGATGAAATATACCAAATGGAACTGTTTTTATAAACCTGGCGACATTTAAGGAAAAATGCATTCATTTGGCCATAGAAATTTCCAAGTTCATTAGTCACTAACACATACTATGTCAAACATTGGCAGGTAAAACAAGATTGTGTTTTGAAGTTGATATCATAGTTTTGAAGTTTCAGTATTTTCTTCATGTAAGTTTTATGCAAGTATAGTCCAAAATCATAACCAGAGGTCGCTAATTGCTAGAGAGCATCGCGCATGTTTCTAGAGAATAGAAAATACTCAGCGACACCAATTGGATGTTACGGTGTGATGAAATTAAAGAGACTTTGCTTTCCAGACACGAGTAGGTTTTCCGCCGATTATTGTCTTAATGTTATATTGCTAACTAGTACGAGTAGATTCTATATATCATTATAGATATGTCTTTTTATATGCTGCTGTTTGATTTTTTTATTATTGAATATTTATGTAGTAATTAAAGTGTGTGTCAATTTTAAATTTATGTATTGGTTAATGATCCATTGACACAATCAATAAATTTATGGGGTCCACCAGGGATTGTTCTGTGATTTTAAATATCTAAAGTGATATTACCTGAATTAATATCAACTGTGACTGAAGTGACATTAGGTGGATTATAAAATTACCTCTGAATGAATCTAAAATCTCTACTTAGCTGCAACTACTGCTAACTGAGCTAAATCACTTTTTTCTGTCTTCATTGTGATTCATTGTTCGGTTTTTGGAAAATTGAATAATTTTCTGAATAATATAAAGAAATAAGAGGTTAGAATTATGGCAGAAGAATTAGGTTTGAATGTTCCAGTGGATGCTTAAGTTATAGAGATTAAAACTTTAATGGAAAGTTCGGATGTTTTAAAAAAATGATCCCAAATTTGGGAAAGGTATGGTAAAATCAATCATAGAGGATCAAAAGAATAAAATATCTGCCGAACAAACTGAAATCGAATTAGCTAGAATTTAGTTAGCTTAAATTGAAAGAGAAATTGAGCTACAAAACTTAAAGCTGGGAGCAGTAAGTGAAAATGTGAATTTTGCAGAGAACAATTTTGAATCAGTGTCGAAAAGCTTAAAAAACTTGATAAAAAATGTTAAAACCGTCACTATATCTGTGACCGAAAGGCCAGAATTTCTGCATTTGTTTTTTCAGTCATTTGAAAAAGCTTTTAGCACGAAAAATGTCATATTTAAATTGAAAATTTTGGTTAACTTATTAGGTGATAAATGTAATAATGTTTTGGCTTATGCTACCGAAACAGAAATATGTAATTATGATGAATTAAAAGTTTTATTTTTAAAACAGTTTCCAAACCTGCACCCCGTGAATGTTTCGTAATTTTAAAAATGCACAGAAATATTCAGCAGAATCCCATGTATAGTTCACTTCACGGCTTAAAGCGACTTTCGATTATTATTGTAGATTAAGAGAAGTTAATGATTTAAAATAAATTTTTGTGATCTAATGGTTTTGGATAAATTGTATCAAATTCTTGATTTTGAAACTAGGGAACATATTAGCATTTGTGAAGGTCAAAATTGGTTTATCCCGAATGAATTAGGAAGGGAGTGCGATTTACATTTTCCGTCTGAAGCAGAACCAGATGTGCATAGCTCGCGAAACGAAAGCACTGAGAATAGAAGGTCTAGTATTACTAAAAACCAAATGAAAAGAAAACAAATACGTAACTCTGACTATCAGAATACTAAATCCTAACGAGTTATGTTTGTGGGGAAAAGGGGGAAAATTTTCACTCTTCTCGTGATTTTCCAAAGCATTTTGAAAAAAACGAAAATTCAAAAAATAGTCAGAAGAAAACCACGTCGGGAGTGAAAACGAAATCAGATAACGTAAAAAATCAGTTGGAATATATTAAATTATTAATTGATGGCAAAAAAGAAATAAATTACCTAAAAGATTCAGGAAGTGAACTTATTATTGTTAGGAGCTCTCTTTTTCCATATAAGTGAACTATAAACACTGTTAAAGTTCAAACTTGTTTCGGCCATAAAGTTCTCGCGAAACATCTGTGTTTTGTTTTTCTATGGGTGAAGATCCTAATGTACAGTTGGAAGCTACAATGTGTGATTCACTGATTGTCGACTGCATCTTTCCCCCTCAGTACTTAAAATTGTAGGAAAATCCGAATTCCGCGAAAGAGTCAAGGTCAAGTGACGTCAGCTCCTTCATTCCACTGACTAAGGAGGATTTTTCTTCTATTGAGAATAATATTTTGTGTTTTATTTCTGCGGGTATAAGTGAGGGAGAAGGTATAAAATTAACACATATTGTTAGCAAAGAATTACGTGATATTGTTTTGAATTTGATAAAAAAAAATTATAAACCACTTAAAGAGACACGCAGAACTGATTTAAAAATGAATATTATATAAAATGATGATTTGCCAGTTTCGCAGCGTTGTAGAATAATCCGAATTCCTTTTTCGGAACAAAAAATAGTCGACCAATAAATTGACGAATGGTTACAGGATGGGATAAAAAAAAAAACCCTCTTCTTCAGAATATGCTTCAACAATTGTTTTATGTAAAAAATGGGAAGGGGCTTCACGTTCATGTGCAAGACTTTAGACAATTAAATAAGATGGTGAGTAAAGACTGTTCCTATGGCTCAGATAGAAGAGATGCAGATCTCTATGAATTTTTGAAAGTTATCTTTGGTTTGTGTACATCGCCCAGTGTATTTTAAATATTTGCTTATAATGTGTTTAGGGATTTAATGAGAGATAATACTGTTGTAGTTTATATGGATGATTTTATTATACCTGCTCGTGATGAGGAAGAAGGTTTAGAAAAATTAAAACGTTTTCGACGGTGGCTTCAGAATTCGGGCTGGAAATTAATTTTAAAAGTGACAAATTCTTAAAAGAAAAATAGAATTTTTCTAGGATTTTATAGATAGGAGGATGATACGATTCGCCCCTCGCCTGAAAAAATAATTGCTGTTCAAAATTTTCCAGAGCCCAAAAATATTAAGCAAATTCAAAGCTTCTTATGTCTTACTGGATATTTTAGAAAGTTTATTGCAAACTATGCAAAAATTGCCAAACCAATGAGTGATTAACCATAAAATTAACCAATGAGTGATCTTCTTCGAAATGGAGTAGAATTTAAGTTCGGAGTATCTTAAAAAGAAGCTTTCAATAAATTAAAGAAACTTTAGTCAAAAACTCCTGTTCTGCATATTTTCAGACATGAGCCTCACTTGAATTATACACAGATGCAAGCAGGCAAGGACTTGAAGCTGTTTTTGCTACAGAAATCTGAAGATGGATAATTTCATCCTATTTACTATTTGAGTAGAAAAACCACCTCCCTCCCAACAAGAAAAGCTATGAAGTTATGAGCTTGAAGTTTTAGCTATAGTAGAAGCTCTTAAGAAATTTAGAAATTATTTACTAGGCTTAAAAATCAAAATAATAACAGACTATGATGCTTTTCAAAAGACTATGTTCAAAAAAGACATTTCTCCTAAAATAGCATGGGGGACATTCTTTTGGAAGAATTTGAATATGAAATCGTCCATAGATCTGGGTAACAAATGAGATATATAGACGCATTGAGTAGAGATATTGTTATGATGGTTACTCGTGTGCAGGGAGAAGGGACCGATAAAACTGTAGCTGCCCAAACTAATGATGAGTGTCTCTAGTTGCTTAGACGAACAAGGGATAAACGAAGATTACGTAGTTAAAAATGGAGTACTATACAAGTATAACAGAGTTTGGGAGTTACTAGTAGTGCCTGAGGCATTAGAACTTGAAATTATGCGAAACTCTCATAACAGAGGACACTTTGCTCTGGCTAAGACGGAAGATCTACTCAAAAAAGATTTTTACATTCGTAACCCCAGAAAAAGAAAATAAAAGAACTTATAACAAGAAAAAAAAAAGAAGGCTCAATTATACAACATCAATGACCCAGTGGCTATACAACACACCCAGTTCGAAAGTGGATTAGAGTTAAGACCCAAGTTCTTTGGAACATATCGAATTACTGATAAAAAGGGTAAAGACCGTTATTTGATGGAGAAGGTTGGTCATCATGAGGGTCTTAATGATACTTCTACAGCTGCTGACCACCAGGTCATGGACTATTCCTGTTTAGAACTGTGAAACCATTCATTTTTTTTGTATTTGTTTTATTATCAGATACAGTCAACGGAATTATATCTATGTTTCCGAGGTCGGAAACGTGGGTCAGGATGCCAATCTGTAAGATACAAAAACATAACCAGATGTCACTAGTTGCTAGAAAGCATCGCGGATGTTCCGAGAGAGTAGAAAATACTCAGCGACATCAGTTGGGTGTTACGTTGTAATGAAGTAAGAGAGACTTTTGCTTTGAGGACACGAGTAGGTGTTCCACCGATTATTGTCTTCATATTATATTGCTAACTAGTATGAGAAGGTACTATATACCAATATAGATATGTCTTTTTATATGCTGCTGTTTGTTTAGTATTTATGTAGTAATTAAATTGTGTGTGTCAATTCGCAGACGTTTTCGGAGTGTCTCTTAAGGAATCTTAAGTACCGAAAATAGTGTGAAATAGTGTGAATTGGAGTTTTTTCCAACTACATTAAAAACTTCTTCGAAAATTTCATTCATAATAGAATTTTGATCAGATTTTAACAACACATCCAAGTTTAAGTTCCAGTCTCTTCAAACTATTCTTCGAAATGAGCCATTTTTGTAATCCATTTAAAAGATAATATATACGAAGCACCACTAATTTATTGCTTTCATTCCACTAAAATAATTTTACCAATAAAACTCGATCTTTCTTTTTTGAGGGCATAAATAACAAATATAAAAGCAGGTAGAATGATTTTATGTAACTGACTACATGTCTCTTCTTAGCTTTCGCTAATTTGCATAAGAAATTTTTAGTAGTCTAAAGTTTACTATTTTTTTTATTGCAGAATTTTTTTTTCTATTGGTGCATATAACATGTACCAAGAGTCATCGGAATCTTATAAGCAGAATGAGTTCTACTGAATCTGAATAACATTGTACTGACACAGATAAATGAAATAGAAGCAAAGAAAATTATAAATATTATTTGTAAATAACTAAGTTTTGACATGCTTTCTAGCACTGCAGTCACAGTTTGCTTACGACTGCTGTTTCGAATAGAACACATGGCTTAAAATGGATTGTGAACAACAACATTGTACTAGGAAAGAAATGAATTTACTGAATTTTTAATTCATATCCAAAATACTACTTTTCAGTAATCTACTCGAAATATTTTTTCAAGTACTTCAAACCGGACTTTTAAATAGGTCAGAGGAAAATTGTCTTCACTGGTAGCTTGAAAACTAAATATTCGCTGTGGATGCTATATTCCTACAAATATAATAGATGTATATTATATTCATATAAATTTCTTGAGTGCTTCATGTTATTAATCATACATAATTGATTTGAGTGAATAAAGATTTTATAATATAAAAGGATAGTTAACGAAAATTTCTTAAAATTATGTCTAGAATTGCAAAAATGATTAAACGAAAATTGTTGTTCTTTTGCATTATATTTTTTCTCCTTATATATTAATGTTACATGTATGAGTGTGTGTATTTTTAATAATTTTATTAACTGAAAAAGATAAATTTCACAATATTTTTAGGATTAAAGTAATTAATGAATAAAAATTTATATTCCCAAACTGTAAATAAGTATCAGAATATTTTTGATGATTCAAAAATGTAAAGTGTGAATTGATCCTCATAAAATAATTCTTGCTCAATTTAAATTTATTTCAAGGAAATATTGTACAAATATTTTCAAACTTTTTTGATAACAAAAAGTTCCTAAAATAAAAAAATTTATTTCATGATCTCACATAATTATAAAGAATTTAAACTTTTCAAAATGTGTGTATTGTATAATTTTCCTGAGAGTGTTTTAAAATTTTAAGGATATTATATACAGTGGCTCTCTCTTTCAAATTCAGTATTAACAGTGGTATTCTTACACTTTAAAATTTGTAGAAAAAGCGCTGTAGTCCAGAATTGAATTCGAATATAAAGCGAATATTTTTTTTCCATATCTCCTCCATACTATTTTGAATAAAATAAAATTTTTTATTTTTTAAAATTCACTTATTTTTTTTCTGAAATTGAAAATACAAGGAACCATAGATAAAACATGCCACAAAAGTTATCGTATACCTAAACATATTTGTGAAATTCCTTAAGTAAAATTATCTTCTGGTACTTTTTTTTTTATCTTTTCTTTTCATTGAGTTTAAAAAATTTTTTTGACTTCATTATTTGCTGACTTACTCCGCATTATATAACTCCATATATATATATACTCCGAATTACATTTTATATAATATTTTAAAATGGCTTTTAATCATAAGAAACTACAAACAGCATTCGAAAATTTGCAATTTTTCATCAGTACGGTGGAAACTCCATCCAGGATATCGCTAAATTAGTAAATTCACCCAGTTTCACCGTGTAGTATGTGATAAAACACTTTAAAGATAATAGGATCGAAAAAAAGGTAAGAACAGGTTTCCTGGTAAAGTTAACTCAATATGATCAGAGATTTATTAGAAAATTGGTGAAAAATCTACTTTTGAGTACTGTAAAGATTTCTACCGCATTCACTGAAATATTTCCTACATCAGATTCAGTTGAAACTGTTGGAGGAGTACTCAGATCAGCTGGATTACATGGGCACTCTGCTCGAAGAAATTTTTGCCTCCATAACCTTTGATGCCTCTATAATTGTCTACAAGTTCTGAAAACACCACCGCAGCCACCGGATTTAAACCCTATAAAATACATTTGGAGAGAACTAGAGGTTAGAATATAAAGGCACGACATTTATGCAAAAATCGAACAAAAGGGAAAGAAGGGAGGAATATTAATGCGAATGTTACAAAAAAGTTGCTAAATTTTATGCCTAGACGTTTAAAAGCTGTTGTAAATGCTGCAGGATATCCTACAAAATAATAAGTGACAAGAATACTATAATATTTATTAATACGTACTGGTTTCTTTGAGGTGCACTAAGACTTTTGTGAGAAGTTTTTGTTACTTTTTACTTATTCATTTTTCAAAAAAAAAGTTTAACGATGCTCATAAAATATTGTTTGTAGTTTTTCCAAGAGATATCTATAGATATTATCAGAAAATATTCACTTTCAAATATTTTTATTAATGAATAAAGCAATAATTTATTCTAACTCGTAAGTGTACGAAAACGTTTGAGAGCCACTGTATATAATTTTCCAACATTTCAATATGCTTTTATATCTGAAAATATGAAATAAATTAATGAGGTATATAAACAAGAAATTTTAAATTTTAAATTCATGAAAGTAATTATAACAGAAAATCTGTGTTTACAATTAAATATTGTATTCTTTCATTTAGAGTTAAGGTATTTCCAGTTAAACAATTAAAATTATATTTGAGTAAATAATTTTCGAAATAACATATGTATTAAGAATTATCAACAAATGACTAAGGTACTAATGATTATATAATAAGGAAAATTGAAGACAAATTTGTTTATTGTTTCCCTTTTACAAATTGTTGTATTACTCTATAAACACAAAATATTATTTGGTTTGCACCTATCAAGCTAACAGAGGATCACTAAATCAGAATATGGCCTCAAACCTTCAAATATGCAATAGGAAGCATGTAATTTTGAACCAAAATATTATTTTTTAATTGATACTCTTATAAAAAGCATCTATGAAGTATGAAAAAATGAAAGTTTGGTTTATATTTGATATTTGTAAATAAATTATGCTCTACAAAAGTGCATTGTTTAGGAAATTCAGATTAAGAAATGCAAAAACATTATTGAAATTGAACTGGAATTGTGTTACTTGATTTATTTAATAATTTCATTTTTTATCCATCGAAATACGTTTTGAAATTATATATACTGGTAGACGGTTATTTCCTAGAGTTTTACTAGTGACTATGACACACTTTACTCATTTTTTGAAGTTATTGTGTAAGATAACTCATTAATATTTTATAAAGATTGACTGCTCTTCTCTTTATTCGTAGATTTTAAGTTACCAGCTTCGTGAAATTATAACACGGCTTATTTGCAGCAGTTTTTCTCATTGCATACCCATGTATTCAATGCAGGTTTTATATATAATTGCCTCATTGATTCATGTACTAGTAGTATTATTCAGCTTTAATTTCAATCATTATTCTTTAGTTGTTGCTTCAATATACCAATAGAATACCAGTGGGTCGATAAAACTGAGTTTCAAGCATGCTTGGGAACTAAATACTAGGGGTTTCACGTTAGATTGACCACTAAACCGGGACATATTCTACCTAATCCAGAGTCCTCGGTCAAGAAAACCGATATAGGCCTTAGCCTCCCTATTGATTGTAGTGCCACAGAATTTAGTTTATTTTAATTTAGTTTATTACTTCAATATATAATTCAAATGAGTCTATTTCTTTATCAATGGAAAATAAAGCATTCTCTTATTTTAAAAGTATGGTGCAATTATATATAATTTCTCGTGAGATGTAAGGTAAGGAAAATAATTTTTTGATAGAATTATAACTAAATAAAACATTCAATCTTATTCCCATATTCTTAAAACTTCATTCAAAACCTAAATTTGAATAAAAATATTTTATTCATCACAGCTTAATTTTATAGCTGAAATTCATAAATGTGTGTGTCTGGTTTTGTTAAAATTTCTGCAATTATTTATTTTAGTTTTGTTGCTTAAGCATTTTTCTTTTTAAGGACAAAACTGTTTCTTTTCAGAGGATATTTATTTTTTATATATTCGCAATCAAGAGATTTATGTGTTCCTCCTCTACAAAAAACATGTATTTAATTTTTCTTTGTAGTAAAATTTTGATTACGGAAAAACAAAATTACTCTTTTATGCTTGAAGTATTTAAGGCATGAATTTTAAAATAAATTTCAATTCAATAATGGAAAAGATTGAGCTGTGTGCTAAGAGATTAGTTCATCCATCATCGTCATTATTTTCTATTGACAATTTTATAAAAATAAGAATTGCTCTTTTAATCCGTTCTAAAATTACAAAGAAAAGAATCAAGTATTTTTAATCCTTATTATTATTTCAAGCAGCCGTTGCAAGTGACAAGATAATTCTCATGTATTTAGTTTAAATGATTAAATATTTTTTGCTGGTAGTATGCTTTCAATGATCAATTTTTTATGAAAAGCACTTTTCCCTATAAAATAATTGAAAATAAAGTGAGCTTATGGTTCCAATGGCCAAAATAATTTAATTTACTTTTTATTGGATAATATAAGGAAATCTCTTTGCTGAAAGAAAATTTTAAGGATGCAGAAAAATATATAATAAATTGTTTTACTTATTTATTATTTGCAACATGTGTTTAGAGTTTGCATAATACATAGCATATTTTATAAGAAGTTTAGCCAAGTGTGTAATACGTAAAGTAACAGCAAAATGTCTTAAAAACAAATGGGGACATTAAATCTCATATTCTGAAATGAGAAATGTAGGTATTATCTCATTTTTATGAATATTCATTGACAATAATAGTCGTTAATACATAGCTGTATATATGCTGGATGTAAATATAGACTTTAGTATTAAAAATATTATGTTCATTTATATATATATATATATATATATATATATAATTTTACTTCCAAGTATCTGATGTGATTTCCAATATCAAATTACAAAAACAATTGAAATATTTTTTCTGTAATTAAATTTATTTATGCTTAGAATGGTTTTGGAAATAATTTATATTAAATTATTATAAAAGGAAATAAATTTATTGAATTAATAAAAAAAGATATATTGAAGTTGCAATAAAATCTACCTGTTTATAGAAATCCTATAATTGCAGGATCGTAAACTTAAGCGAAAACACATAATGCATTATTTTCTTTCTTAATCACTTAACTAAATTATACAATATTTTATCTAAAGTTGTAAGATATGATGAATTACTAATACATTTTTAATTAATTATCATGTTAGAAGGAAATATTACTACTTATTATAATCTAAAGAATGATATAATTTATTACTTTAAAGACAAATTTACTTCATAAAACCACTACTTATGATTAAGATTTTTAATCCTACTTAAAAAACACAAATTCTTATTACTCTAAATCAAAAAGTACTGCTAATAATAGACCTTTTAGCCCTTACAGAGAGATTATGAAAATATCAAAAAATATTTTGTCATTTTAAGTATGTTTGATTTTAATTAAACCCAATTTCTCCCTATGCACTCCAAATGTTGTATATTGAATTATAAATTATTATGACTTAAATAGTTTCGTGAGAATCACAAACTTTAAGTAAATAAAATTTTCACACATTTATATTTGTAAATAATTTTTCAGAAATATCACACATCACTCCAATAAATCTACAGAAACATCTAGTATAATCACAGTTTGCGTGTCAGCTTCAACCAGTTTTAACCACATGATAATAACCAGGTCCTAAAATTTCACCTTAATATATTAGCATTCGAATAACATAATCCTAATAATATAAATTTAGTTTTCATTTTTCTATAGTAATAGATTATATAAATTATACTCAGTAACTTTCTGACATTACGATACAACACTGCCACATTCTGCCACGTTTCTAAGCACGTTTTCTATTTATAAACAAACTAGATGATTGTTCATTCCTACTTCATTAGGATGGTAGATTACATCAGTTAAGAATGTAAAATGCCATGAACTACATACTTTTTTGAAAAATTTCATAAACATAGAATAAAGTTAGAAGAAAATTGTACATCTCACTAATAACTAGAAAATGTAAAATTAAATGCATAATACTAAAATCTATTATAAATTTAAAAGCTATTTATTAAATGTTGCTTGTATTTATTTATTATTTATGATAATTTGATTTTTTTAGAAAAGTAGATTGTATAGCCTGGATAAATGGTTAAAAATGTCATATTTTTAGAAGCATGAAAATTTATATTTAAGTATTTGATAAAATAACTAACTAACTAACTAACTAACTAACTAACTATATATATATATATATATATATATATATATATATATATATATATAT
>JAPDSC010001205.1:340119-370713 GCA_026290005.1 Latrodectus geometricus
TATATATATATATATATATATATATATATATATATATATATATATATATATATATATATATATATATATATATATATATATATATATATATATATATATATATATTGTAATTTAAAATGGAAAATTAAATGTGTAAAAATAAAATAAATAATACAATTATTCTGATGATATGACTCATTTTTATACGCATACTTTTAATTGTGCATTTTTCTATTAATTTTATCGAGATATTTAGAAGAGAATGCCTTATATATAAAATTATTAATGAGACTAGGTTTTAAATTTGTGCATTTTAATGAATATCTATTCGTTGATAATTTTAATAATTTTGTTTTAAGGATTTAAATAAAATTGTTCCCTATAGGTCAATAACTGTGATTATTAAAAAAAATGAATATTAGTTTATTGTTAATTTAATAATGAACAATGTTAATTTAGTAATGAACGATACATGTCCGAAAAATTAACCTAATGAATTTTTTTAATAGAATGATCACTATGGAATATTTTAAAATAGGACATGAATTGCACGATTATCAAATATTATCAGTTTTATGCAGATGTTTAACCATATATTCTGCTAATATGTTTTTACTTCAGGAATTTAAAAAAAAATTCTTGTGCATAATATAATTAGAAATAATAATATAAATTATTTAGGTTGATGTCAAGCTCTTTTCTCTTTTTATTTTTACTTGCTATTCTTACACAAAAACTAGGAATTCAAAAGTGACCATATCAAAAATATGGATAACTTAGTGATGTATTTATACATTAACGAAATTTTTCTTTTAAAAGAGAAATGAATAAATTTACAAAATATAAATGTATTTGGTTTTGCTATCAATCTTAT
Source organism: Latrodectus geometricus (assembly GCA_026290005.1). Taxonomy (NCBI): domain Eukaryota; kingdom Metazoa; phylum Arthropoda; class Arachnida; order Araneae; family Theridiidae; genus Latrodectus; species Latrodectus geometricus. The sequence continues at coordinate 340,973 of JAPDSC010001205.1, forward strand.
TAAAATCTTACAAATCTGGTTAATTAACTGACAAGTATAGAGTAAATAATAAAAATAATTATTATTATACAGCAATATGTCTTTGTTTTCATTAAAATAGAAAAAACAATTAATATATTCCCAAAGTAGTATTTAGAGTATTATAGAATTAAATTAAACTTTTTTTTTCATGTCAATTATCTATATCTAGGTTTATTAAGAAAAATTAATATTTATCTTAAAGAGGAAAATTTTTTTATTCTAAGTCAATCCGTAACTCTCCATATGTAAAGTAAATTAATTTGAAACTCTTTTATTAACTCTTATATTAAATTATAAGGGAATTAATAATTAAATCTAATTTGTTTTTCTAAATTACTAGTAATTTTTAAATAAATTTGTGAATTTTAAAGTATTCACGATGCTTTTAAAATCGTGTGGGTATAGCTATTTAAAGTATAGAAAATATCTGTTTAAGGTATTTAAAATATTTCATTCTGTACTGCAATAAAATAAAATAAGTCATAAATATATTTTCTTCCAAAATTTAACAGTAGTTTCTCAGTTCATTTTCTTCTCGCTTAAAATATTTATTGGAATATTTATCTCGTATTATAGATTGAATTTATTATCAAAAACTGCATTAATTAATTAATTAAGAATGCCTATTATGAATATCTCTTCATAAAAGGGAATTCCCATGTGCTGAATCTCACATTTGGATTTTTTACTTTCTGAAATGAAAAGTAAAAATATTTTTTAGATATTTAGTGTAATTGAAAATGCTTATCCATAATAGTTATATCTTGAATTCTGGTATCTATTTTGATTCACACAACAAAATTGTAATATATTTGATTAAGATTCTATACTAAAGATGTATTAGATTTCATATTATATGATAACTGATTCTAGTACTATAGTGACTTATTATTACAATAAAAGAGACATAAATATAGGGATAAATTCATGTAATATTTACATGTTTTAATATATAATTAGATAAAATAGCTATTTATTGGCTTTACTAATTATATAACAATATTATTAAAGCTTAAAAAATTGTACTTATTTTTTCAAGTTAACTCACTTAAATTTTATAGTGTGTTAGAAGATGTATTATTTTCTTAAAATTCATTAAATTTCTGTTTGGGAAAACTTTAAAGTAGTTGATAAATTATAAGCTACATTTATTGCTGTAAAAATAGACCAACATTACAATTTTGTGATATGAATCGCGGCTTAATAAAGTTATTTCTGCAATATTTTGAATTTTATGATTATAAGTATATTCTTAATGAAAGAAGTTCTTAAGATTTATCACGGTAAACTATAAAAGGTAATGTCAGAAAATATTGATTTAAATTTTTTTTCTACAGAAATGCTCAGAGCTATTTTATTCTGTAGTTTGGATTTTGTCAGCAGAAAGTTTTACTAGAGATTCCATTAATAATGTAATTATATCGAGTAATTTATTAAGTGAATAATATCACAAGTTCATATTCATTTGTTAAAGCTATTAATTGTGTAATGTATCTAAAAAAAACAATTCTTGTATAATATAAATAAGTGAAAATGCATGATAAAAACAAAATATGATGAAAAATTAATTATTTTATTCATTTTTAATTTACAATTTTAATAGTGCAATTAAAAGTAACACATTTAAATTTTAAAAGTATCATATTTATTTTAACTATGTATAGAGTTACTTAAATATGCAGGTTTTCGGTATCAAAAGATTGAAAAGAATTTATTACAGAATGACTACCAAATTTGTTGTCATCAAAATTCTAACAAATTACATTAACCAAATGATTGCTTTAAAATTCAATTGAATGAAAGCATATCATGCAGTTCATCGATTTAATCTACTACTTTCCAATTAAGATGAGAGCTTTTAGTTTCACTTAGCAGGTCAACTACTAAATAATTCATAGCAGCTCTCAAAATCACCAGAAAACTTTATCTAGGTGAAGATATGCTTTCTCTCTACAAGCGCTCCTAACATGTTGACTGATTTAAACAAATATATTTGGTGAGAAAGGGAATCTACACGATATTTTGAAGTATGTAATAAAACGTTAGGATCTGTATTAAGTATAAATAATTAATTGAGTTACGTATTCTTAATGTGCAAACTTTGAAAATTAAAGCAGTGAAATGAAATTCTAAAAATATTTTTTTTTATCAAAAATGATATTAATAAATTTATTCTATATTTAAATAAATATAAATGAAATAATAACCTAATCATATTAGTCTTTAATAACAAACACATATATCATATTATACTTCAAGATAGAAATATTCTTCGTTTTATTATTTTAGTTAAACTATTAATATTATAAAAAAAATTTAAAACAGTAAACTTATAACAAATTTATGTGCTTATTTTATGTAAAAACTAAACTGTGTGTACTTTATTTCTGTTTAAAATTGCTTGTTTTTTCCGTTTTAACCAGGAAAATTATTTAGGTGCTTTTCCAGGTCATGTGCACATAAGTCCAGCGGAATGAACATTAATTTTTCATTTTACTTTATCTATCATCCAAACATTTGCATTTAGCTTTCGAATCTTCATTTAGAGATCATCAGGGAATAGCAATTAGGAATCGAATAAATTTATTAGTACTTGACATAGCTTAAAATATTCAATTCTAATTTTATTTGGACTTGAATAGACATACTCATAACAACAATGAATTGCTATGTGACTCAAACTGTTCACATCATTAGAATTCATAATAAGTAGGCATTATTTTTGTCACATATTGGATGAATTTTATACTAAATATAATTTTCTCAGCATTTTTATTTATTTCTAGATATTTTATTTTCTTAAATCTTTCTTATTTATTAAGCTAATTTAATTTTGATATTAGATAAAAGCAGTATATTTTAATAATTCATAGTTACATTTTTATAAATTATGGTAATTAATTAATTTTCAATTTGAATATTAAATAAATGCTATTATATTTTTAAATTATCATAGTATTATATTAAATACTTGTTTATCATTTTATAAAATTCGAAGTAATTTTATCGAATATAACTGCTAAATTTTCAATAAGCTGTATTTAGTATAATTTAGTATATGCTTGGGTGGTAAAAAAAAGTTCCGAAATTTTATTATATTTTGATAAAACATTTTATTTACAATTTAACAAATGTCAAAAAAGTAATGCGAAGATTATTTCAAATCTGCTGATAAAAGATTATGAAAGAAATACTGCTTGAGACTAGTAAATTTGAAGATTATTTTTAAAATGTTATTTATATTAAAATTGTGTATATTTTTAAATAATTTTAGGAATAGTCAGTTATGAGCATTATTTCCGTATATATTATAGCTTTAATTATTTACCAGATTTGAGTATGTGTACATTATAGTGGATAAGTATTTATTATTAAATCAAAATAATAAAACATTTCTCTTTTCATTCAATGTAGCTATTAAATTTGAATCATTATTCCCTACTTTATCATTTTCATCTAAAGGGAAATATATTCATAATAAGGTATTTTGAAAAAAAAAATTCATAATTTAACTTGAACTAACTCAAAAGTTATGATTTATAGATAGATAGAAGTGAAATACATAGCTTATCAAGAAAACTTAAATTTTAATATATAACTGCCAAAATTAGTTTCAAATTACATTGGGTGACAACATGTTATAGCCATAAAGCAGAATCTTATCTACTTATGTAATTAAACTATGGTGAATATTTAAAATTTATTTTGCTGTGATAACTTCTATGAAAACATCAGATTCATGAATTTGTAATAATTTCTTAAAAATATTACTCGATTCTTATAGCTATAGTATTATATATTCTAAATGTTTTAGAAATTAAAACATTTATGCCTTCATAGTTGTAAAAATAAAATTACTTTTCTCACTTGGTTAGTCTCTGTGAAAGCTTCGCATAGAATAAATTTTACTCGCATATGAAAAGTTTTCTTCTATTTTTTAATTTGCAATTCATATAAAACTATCTAATTAGCAGCAATGTTTTCATTATATATATATATATATATATATATATATATATATATATATATATATGTTTACATCGAAATATGATGGGCATACAGATATTTAAGCTCTGTAATATTTACAAGGGTTGATATTAGAAACAAACTTATTTAGATGTTTCCAGATATTTAATTTAATTTAAAAACACTTAATATTTTAAATGATCCTTTCTCAATTATAATTTAAATTTGTTAATAATATTTTTAGTAAGTAGTAAGTTTTAATAAGTAATAACTAAAAATTATAGATTACATTTAATAATGAAAAGTGTCTTATAAATAATTTCTGAATAACTTTGAATGTAGTATTATTGATATTTTTATTAACTTTATTTTTATTAATATATTTTCTGATTAAAAAGTGCTAAATTTTAAAATGTATATTTATATAACAGTTGAAGTAACTTGTTCTTTTTTTTACTTATTACTTTATTTAATTGAAAATGAACAAAGTGTAATTATTAGTACAAAACCCAATATACTAATGCTACATCTTTAATGCACAACTTCTAAATTAAGAAAAAAGTAAATGTATAATAAAAGAGAGAGATCAAAATCAATATTTATTCAAAATTTATGAAATAGTACATAGAAAGTCTTTTATGCGTCAAAAATTGAAGATGCCAAAATTGTAACATGTTTGGTCCTCTGTTTTTTATTGAGAGTGACAGCTGGAAATTGAATATATTTTGTAATGCCGATGGGATAGGTAAATCGAAGTAAGAAAAAGAAGAAAATAACAAAAATTACTTTTCATCTGAAAAGTATGGAAGTTCAAAATAGTAGCACAGATTACATTTTATATAATATTAAAATTTACATCAGTAGTTCAGATATTTATATTCAAATAAATATATTTTAAGTGAAATAAAATATTTTGCTTCTACAAAACTTAAACTAAACAAATTTACTTTAATTCTAGAACTCTATTTTATAACTTATGAATGTTCTATTTAATTTTATAATACATAGATATTATAGTAGTATTGGTAGATAAAGTCTGTTATATTTATTCTTATGATTATATATAAATGGGGATTAAATGACAATTATTTATTTAATAACTGTAAAATGCATATATTATGATGTTTTTTAATATTGTATTACGCGTTTTTTTATATTGGTTTCTCAGTATTTGTTTGAAAATTTCTGCACTGAAATGTTTGCATTGAAATTAATGTTTTAAGTAATAGAATGGAATATTTTAAATATTTATGGGTTTAAATCTAATTATATAACCATATTTTTAAATGTTTTCTCTTGATATTTTTAAGAAAAGTTAAAGTTTGATATTAAATTTATGTTCAGATTCCCTTTTATTTAAAATTTATGTTTGCTTAGATTTATATGAGAGAAGTTTTACTAAAGAAACCAATTATACCTACCAATATTTTTAACACTTCTTTTGATTTGAGTTTCCTTAAATCAAAATTTTCAAATCACTGGAAATAAATGCTAAGACAAAGTTTAAAGAAGTTTTATATTTAGCAAAAGGAATTTATGTTCGCAAGGTTTATTTTCAAGACAAAGTTCTCAGTAACAGAAGGCAATTTAAATTTTAATAAATTGTTTCCTAAACATAATTATTAAATACAAATGTTGAATAAAGACAGAAAACTTCGTTTAAATTCTTTTTAAATATTTTTAGATCACATGAACTGTGATTAAACAAATTTAATTTTTCAGGAGGATGAGCAATAAAGAAAATTTTTAGTAATGGTAAAATATTTGTGACAAAGAATACTTATGATAGATTTTTCTTAGAAAGAAATTTTAAATATAAAAAGAGGTAGAAATAAGAGCCATGAATCCAGTTACATACGCCCATTGAGCATTATTTTAAATATTACAATCACTCTAATACGAATTCAGTGATGAATATTTGTCGATTCAAACTAAATAGTTATGTGTTGCTTAACGAAGTTAAGTAATTATTACCGAAATTATTCAGCCATTTTATCGCTTCTCCTAAAGCAATATTTCTGAAATAGAAGGGAAGAAAATTTTCAAGTTATTAATAAAGATAAAATTCAACGATGCTTAGAATATTAGTCGTAGTTTCCAGCAATTGGATGATTTTTTTTATTCAGATACTTAGTATTGATAAGGAAAGATTATATTATTGGAAAGATTATGTTATTAGATTATATTATTGAAGATTATATTATTTTATTAAAAAATATTGCGCGATTAAATAAAATTTGATTTTCAAAATGCTAATTTTTATTGTTTTTATTTTGAAAAATGTTTGTTTTTTGTAATTTTAGAATTTCAACAAATATTCAAAATAGCATTTCTTTGATATTTTACCAGTATTCCAGATATATTATGTTCAGTATTCAAATTTGATGTAGATATTTTTCATATGCAATTATTTATTTTAAATCTATTATAAAATACTTTAGAATATTAAAAATTTTCTAGTTTGAAATTTGGATTTTTGCATTCAAAATCTACATGATATAAAAATAGATATAAATTACGCGATTCTCACCCCCCCTTTCATAAATATTTGTAAAGAGTTTATTAAAATATAAATGTAAGAAACTTTACATGACATAGCATTTTAAAAAGGATGAACAATACTTAATTTAGTTCATATTATGAACAAAAAAAAATTTCTTTTGTTTGACAATTGACATCTATGAAGTTTCAAGTTGCGTTAAATAATATAAACAGTATATATAAACGAAACATAAACAAGGTGATCTATCGAACGAGATACACATACCTAGGAAGATAAGGTGTATCATTCTGCTGTAACACCTTGTATCTTGCTGCTAAAACTCCCTGATTGCCAGGAAAATAAATTTCAGAGAAAATGTTCCAATATATTGGAATAATAAATAAGTCTAGTCGTGTTAAAAAAAAAAACTTCTATTTATTTCAAAGTATGTGATATTTTACCTGGTTCTTCATGTGTTTCTAAGTAAGCCAGAGGTATTTTCTCACAATGAAACATTTAGCCACATATCGCATCATTATTGCAATCTCACGCTTTCTGAGATAAAATATCCCAGAAGTAAAATATATCCCAGTATCCTCATACCGTAAATGGCTAGCTCATGACATATCATACCAAGTGATAGTATAGGAAACGTAACCAATAATGTCTGCTGATATAGCAACTTAATCCATCTTAGAATACTGTAAAAGTAGTTGATTATTAGTTTAATTAGTAGAGAAAGTAAAATATAAAGCAACGTGATGCTTTCAAAATAATTGACTTATAATAATATCGAATTCGATTTCATACAGCAGAAAAAAGATTCATTACATCATATTGAAACTGACACTCGTTTAGCTGTTACAAGTCAAGGACATGTTTAATATTCTTTATTATAGTTTTCTTTCTGAACAAACATTATGCTCAATTTATGATTTATGGCCATGATCGTTATAAAAATTAAGACTTCCCTAAATTTATAGATATGTATTTTGAAGATATTCTATTCTTTCACATGATATGATAATGTATGGATAATAACTTTCACTGAAGTAGTTTTTCTTTCAAAAGCACTGGATTATTAACGTTTGATGGTGTACTTTTATGACATATGAATGAAAATTAATATCTACTTGATGATGATAAATGTATAAATGAATTTAGTCATATGAAATTCTTGTTTTTTTTTGGAATATTTTAATTATTGGTTTGTTTTTCTTAAATTGTATAATTTTTGGAGACAAAATTAATCGTAAAAGCATTCTTTTATTAGCCTTTGATACAGGTGATATTTTTGTAGCATATAATATAGAAGAGATACAATGCAACAGCAAAGAATAAGAAGACTTTGTGTAAGATTTTCTTCGTTAGTAGTAGACTATAATTGCATCATTAAAATCAAATAAATGAATTTTGTTGTCAACTTTATGTAGTAATTTAAGAACATATTTTTAACAATATATATATATATATATATATATATATATATATATATATATATATACTGTGGAGAGAACTCAAGATAATTTTCTTCAATGAATGAACTTGTTATCTGAAAGTAACCATTTTATTAAAAACTAGTCACTTGAAAAAAAAAAAAAACTATTTACTTTTTATTCTTAAGTGTATGTTTCGAAGATAATGCCTAAAGTAACGTAAAATATTTTTACAACGATATGAAAAATGCACACTTTCAAATGGATATTAAGGCAGAAAGATATTTGATGTAAAAAAATAAGGAGTTCATTATAGTTAACAAAATTCATCACAAATATATCATAGTTGGAAAGTAATTCTCTACAAGAGATCTTTTTAAATAATTTTAAAATTGTTTTGTGACTGTATTTGTGATGATAAAAATGGAAAGTTATTGATAATTTTGTAACCGAATACTTTTAAACGAACGACTGAATTCCTACATAATGTGTATAAATTTTATCCATTACAAAGGAACATGAAACGAGAGAAAATTGAAAAAGAAAGAATATGAAGTTAAACAAAATATCTTTTCCCGTTTCCACATTTCCACTACAGAAAACAGTTGAAGTTATGCTACCTCTTAAGCAAATAGATAAAAAGATTAATTTGTTTCTTTCGGGACAATTGAATGAACTATACAGGTAAGATACTACACTATTTATCCAGCCAGATTAGGATCCATCTATTTTTATTCAAAATACAAACTCATCTTTTTAAATTTCAACTTCTAATTCAAATATTATATTATTTTTGAATAAAAATTCTTTGTATCATTTGCAAGTATCGTTCTTATTGATTGCGGTGTGTTCTATAATTACTGAGAATGTTTAGTAATATTTTTTTTCAATTTACAGTTTTATTTCTAAGTTCTAAACTACGCTCTGATATACCTGCTTTTTCCCCATCGAGAAAAATGTTCAAAGCCATATAAATGTTTTTATTTTATGAATTGCGATCTTGCTTTCTTCTTTTAATAAAAAATTGTTGTATAATAAGTAGTATGTTCATTTTAGTTGCGAAGGTTTATTCTTTGGAAATCATAATTATTAATGCTCTTTAATAACACAATTAAAGAATGAATTTCATAATTTAACTTAATTGCCACAGTTAATTTACTTATCATAGATTTTATACTATACTATCATATTACTTATCACAGTTTTTGTCTACTTTAAATATACTTTGCAATGTGACTCTAATGTAAATAAAAATATAGTATTATTCTTTATTAAATTTTATATATAACGTTAAATCTCAATGATTTCTAATACAACAGCAGGCACAAACATTGATTCAATAAAAGGAATGGAATTAAGGTTAAGGAATAAATCGTTATTTTATGTGAAATTCGGGAAAATATTTCAATCTTTTTGAGTTTTCCACTGGAATTGGTCATTTAGAGTATAACATTGAAATTTATATATATACAATTTTTCATTATAATGTGAAATACTTTGTTAAAAAGTATTTTCTATCGATTTTTTCGCAAATAATTTTTCAGTATTATCTTTTTGTAGTAAATGAAATTATACATTTTTTCATTGAATTTTGAATAATAATTTTTAAATTTTTAAAATTTTCCACAAACGTAAATTTACTGAATATAAATTATTCTCAACATCTGAATGCAAGTTTTAAGATAATAATTTTAAAATGGTTTTTAAAACCTTAAAAATTTCCTCAAAAGTAAATTTAATAAATATAATGTATCCCTAACAGCTGACTGCAAGTTTTCTTGTAACATTATTTATAAATGTAACACATAAACATATACACATAACATATAAAATAACACACAAAATCATTTTCACGAAGGTTTACGCTTTGTATACTATAATTTGTTGATAAGTTATATTATCAGATGTGCAATATCAGAAGTAGCAATGTTTAAGCTTTTAAAGTAATTTCTATATTTGTTTTCATGGAACATAATTTAAAAATTATGCTCATACTATGCACCCTAAGAATATTGCTTCAAATTATAATTTTGAACAAAATTTATGTAGAAAGTTGCATAGTAAACAATTATTTTGTTTGTTCAGTATTTTATGTAGAACTCGAACCAATCAATTCTGCTTTATAACTATTTCCATTGTCAATCCTCTGTATAAGCCGTGACGTGAATTACTAATCTGATTGACTTATCACAAGCCGACTCGCAGACTGGATAACTAGTCGCCACTTTACTCCCGGATGCCATTATTGTTAATCTCTGTTATGTTAAAATCGGAACAGATGTATCAAAAATTAAACTGATTTTCCTATATTAAATAATCCTTTTGAGTACCTCTCGATGTAATTCAGGAAGTGCGAAGTTTATAATCTCTATAAAGTCAAGCTATTTGAATTTTGTTTCATAATTGATTTTGATTTTAAACGTAAATTTTTACGAATAAAATCTTAATGCTTATTTGATTTATTCATCTTTTTATAGTCATTTCTTACATACAAAGACTGAAATTCATAGTTAAAAGTCAACTACTGCAATCTTCCGTATCCGAGGTAGAATTCGAAACCATATGATATGAAGTCCAAGCTGTTAATCATTTAGAAACATCTCCATTACATAAGTATTCACACAGAAAGCTCTATATAAGCGAATTTCTTAACTGGAATAAATAGTTTTTAATTATTTTCGGTGTGCTTTCAATATTTTGCTAAAATTTCCAATCATTAATAAAAACTTATTTCTTGGTTATTGATAACCATTTTATTTGTAGGTATTCGTTTCTAAATTTTGACTTTTAAAATACTGATTTCAACAATTATTTACTTAATTTTAGACTTACAGTCTCATATTTTATATTGATTTTTATATCATTATCTCTTCATGCTGACGTGAATTATTACTATATTAAGTTATTTCACAAATGAATTTATGTACTGCAAGAAAATAAAAATAAAATATTTTAATCTATCTTATATCTCAAATGAAAATTTGATTTTTGTATTATGTAAAATGGATCGTAATTAACAAATATCTTTAAGAAATCGTTACATAAGTTTTTAAAAATATGCTTTAATGGAGTGATTAAGAAAAAAATTATAAATTGAATTTAATGTTACGGATTTTAGCTCAAAACTTATAAAGAATATAATTGAGAGAAATAATCGTGCAATTAATATACTTTATATATTTCGTGGATACATACTTTATAAATTGTTTTCTGTAGAATATACAGGACTTTCGTATAAAAGCATTGAATTCAGATTAACTATCAATACTGTTTTTCGCGCATGAAATATTTTCTTATAAATGCTAGATATTTACATAGCATCTATAAGATGATTTTTGCTTTATAGAGGAATCATTTTGAGTTCTTTATTACTGAAATTATTTTCATAAACCTTTATTTAAGGTAAAGGCAAATAGTCGATTGAGAAAATGCGTTATTTTAAGGAGATAATAAATGAAATTCATTTTACAGAAATATGTTGTATATTTATAAATTATGATTTTATTTACTTTAAATATAAATTATAAATACAAAATATTATAATTCCTTTCAAATCATTGGAGATAAATTTCACGTCAATTTACATAAGTGCATCTTCCTTTATTTCCCTTTGTATGCATTTTTTGTGGCTGCTATATTCTGTTATTAAGTATATAGACTTAGACTCATCAAAAATAAACCTATTTTTAGAATTATTAAAGTAAAAAAAAAATTAATTAGAAAAAATAGTGGATCAAAATACTCCATTCATCCGTAAATAAATTCACTAAATTCATTAAGAAGCTTGTTTTTGAGAAAGCTAAAGATATTAATGTAATATTTTTATAATTTTTTTCAAATTAGAGGGGAAGTTATACTTTGGCATACCAATTGGAATGCCAAAGTATAACTTCTTTTAATAAGTTTTTAAACATTTACATATTTCTAGCATTTTTAAAAAGCATGATTTTTGAAAATTTTTTAAAGTAAAAGTCTTTTTTGAAAATCCTATTATCAAATTATAATTTTTTAACATAGCTAAGTTAAACAAATTTTTTTACCAACTTATTTGAACAATTTATAAATTAACTGTGCGAAATAAAGATTAAAAGGTAGGGGAATATATACGTATTTTTTAGATAAATAACATGAAATGAAATTAAATAAATTAAATAACTTTACATATTAAGATAAAAAGAGTCTTATCAGTAAAGTAACAAATTATCGTAATAATTATTTTGTCGAATACGTAAAGAGTGTAATCTGTTTAAGCTATGAAATAAATATATAATTTTCGTGTTGATACAAATTTCTTATAGTAGCTAACTCATCATCTCCAATTTAATATGCAATAGTAATTAGTAATTAATATATTAAATTTCGAGTACTAAATTTTGCACTTAAAATTTAATTGAAGCATTATGATAATTTTTTGTAAATTTTTAACAGTTGTGAAAAGTAAAATTTAAGTATTTTGAGTGGATATAAATTTAATTATTTAATGGCTTTGAATACAATGAATTTGTTTAATTATATTTGATACTGATCTTTTGTATTAATATTACCGATTTAATTTTACTACTATTAATTTTTATGTATACTATTTCCAACAGGTCTCATTATTCAAAACGTAATTGCTAATTCAAATGAAGTTCTTACATTTGTTACATAAATTTTACATAAAATATTACATAAATTTGTATAAATATTACATAAATTTATTACATAAATTGGTTACATAAAAATAATAATGAACTTATAGTAATTTTGAAGAATTTTATTTTTATAAATCACTTTATTGTTTTACTATAACTTATATCTTATTTTGTTATCCTGGTTACCTCTATAGAGAAAACAAATAATTTTACGTTTAAACTTATGAACGGTTGAAATATTCTACTTATTTTACTAACCTACAAAATAACTCGTGGGGAATTAGATTTATTCCATTATCAACTTATCTGCAAAACGGTGTTTAATTGTTTGAAATCTCATAACAAAGTCACGTTTTCTTTATATTTGTTTTGAACTAATTTTTTTTATTCTTTTTCTTATTTTTCTTTATAGGATATCTCACGCAACAAACCATATGGTAAGCGCACTTAATTAAAAGAACTGCTGTGGGTTCTTTCTTTCCTAAATTTAGTATACACAATATCTCGTTTAATTGATAATTAATTAATATTTATTAAGTGCACATACACACACACAATGAAAGAGTTAGATATAGGTGTATATCACTATTTCGACTCACTTTGTATCAACACAGAAGTGTTTTGGATGACTGTGCATATTTTAGTAGGATGGCCGAGCTGCAGATGACATCTCGCATTCGGCTCAGTTATGGGATCATAAGAAGTTCTTGTTCAGAATGGAAAAGATAGTTAACAGAAGCAGTAAAATACAATAGCCTCAAAAATAACCTGAATATTCCATGAATGTTTTTTACCCGTGAGAAATGTCTAAGAATACGGAATAATATTATAAATTTACGGAAACAGATCATTTGCTAAATTCATCTTAGTTTCTGACTTCTGAAATATTTGTGCCATGTCATATGAAATACGACAGACGTATGTTATTATTCCAGACAAAAATTTGACAGTAAACAAGAAATTACTTAATAAAAAACATTTTCATCATTTTATCATGACAAACATTTTATCGCTGTTAGTAAAGTGAATCAAAACTTATAAAATTGGTTTTTATCAACTAAGGTAACTTTACAAAATTAAATAAATCTTTTCTTTATACAATCAATACTTCATAGTGGTGCTTTATTAATCGTGTACATTTATAAACTGATCGATAGAGTGATAGATAGACATAGATGTATACATACCTATACACTTTGCATATGCAACTAATTTATTCATATTAAAGTTAATGTATTCTACGTTTCATAAAATACTGTGATATCTATAGTAATTTTGAAGCAAAAAAAATGGCATACTTTTAGTTTTTAATTTTATACAATTTATGTAGAATAAATAAGAAAGAAATTAACAGCAGTAAAGCTATTTATGTTGCTTTAATTTTTTTGTACAATTTTATTTATTGTTTAATTGATCAGAAGTAATTTCGTTACGAATTTCAGCTTTGCAAAATGGCAAACATAAAATTATAATGAAAAAAAAGGAATAACTTGCTGAAATAGTAAGTCATGTATTTAAAGTCCTGTGCTGAAGTAATTGTTTGGTTAATTTTACCAAAATTCATAAAATACGAGCATTTACTTAGTAAAACATATTTGAAGTAAATTTTGAAAAGGACAAGAAATGAAATATTTTTTGATAATAGCTTAGAAACTTGAGCGAGCATTATTGAAGATAATTGAAAACAGTAATATCTCTTTAACTAATTTATTATCTCACATACATTTTTAAATTCAAACGAAACATGTGTTCTGCAAATGACCGAAAAGTGAGAGTAGAAAAAAATTTATCAAATCAAGTTTTTGGAAAATCAAACTGTTAAATAATGAAATAATATTGTACGAGAAAATATTGATAAAAAGTAACATTTTGTCATTAAATTAAAATAAAAAAAGTGCGCTACTATGTTATTCAATTAAAAATTTCGTGAATTTTACTGAACTTTTGTGTCTTAAAGGCACAGAAAATGTAATTTAAATAGGGATTTTAGATATTAAAAGTAATTTTATTTTTTGTTTTATTTTATTAAACACAACTATAACGTGAAAAAATTATGATCATGATTAGTTTTATCATCATTAAAAATGAACACTTAAATAATTATTTAAAATAAATCATTCCAATTTAAAAGTAAACAGTCTAAAACACAAATTCCTTTTTACTAAACTATAGCGTTATATAATAAAATTTTTAATAATAAAATTGATTTTGTTCACAATTTTAATCGCCAAGACAAATGAGATAGAGTTTTCAGTTCGATAATTTGTAACGTAGTTGTTATGGTTGCCAAATTCTTTTATATTGTTAAAAGAAGATAAAGTGCCAGAGAGAAGAAATAGCTATAAAAGAGATATCAGTTAAAAGAATTCAGAAAAACAAGAAAGGAGAAGTACGAAAGAAAATAGGATAAAAGGAAAAGCGAAGTCTTTGAGCCGAATATTAATTTATCTGATATAAATCTCTCAGTCGGAGCTGCACAGCAAGATTTTGATTATTGATGTAGAATGATTTCAATCCCGTCTCCAGGCTACTTGCTAAACTGTAGAGCCCACTCAACCATATTTATGTCTCTAAACAACAATGGTCCATGAATGAACGAGTTGAAGGCAAAAGTTGTGAGGGTTTCTGGAAATTAAAGGCAACTTGATTTTATCTTCAGAGAATCAACTGCCATGAATTTTCAGGTTTTTGTATATATATAATATTTCTAACGAGAGTAACTCTTCTATTATTTTTTAACGAAACTACTTCTAAAGTAATTTTTATGCATTGCATATTTGCTCAAAACATTTTAATTGGAATATTTATAGAGAGAGTTCTTGTTTGTTTATTTAGCTCTGACAGTTAATTTTTGCACGCAAACAGAACATTTGGTATTAATGATTCAAGCTTTTTTTATTTAAAATATGAATTAAGTTCATGGTTTATTCACTTGAAGACTGAGAAGTTTATCTTTATGTGATTAGCTCAGTAGTTGGAAATTTAATTTTGAGAGCTAATTTTATTTACTAAAAAAAGAAATTGAAAATCAATTTTTACTAAAGCTAGTTTCCTTAGATTATATTTCATGAAGTATATTTAATAATATGGTATGTAAGAGAGAATATCAATATTATTTTGAACTAAAATTGAATTTCACATTAGTTTGAAAGCATTAAATAACAATGTGTACTATTACGCAAAATTCTCTTTAACTTAGACTTTGACACTAAGTATTGACAGCAGGTTGATAAGTGCTGCTACTGAATGGCTGCTTTGGGTACTGATATCTCAAGACGTATACTTTCCAAATATCTTTAAAGTGAAAAACATGTCTCCTCGATATATTTTGTACGTCAAATAAGCATTGCATGTTACGTTTACTTCTTTCTTAATGAAGCATTTTTAACTGCGAACAATGTAATCTGTATATCATACTTTTTTAGGATTTTAGAAGAGAATTTTTAAGTAAACTAATTAATTTGAATTTTGAATAACATCAATTATATATAGAACAATAATGATTCATTGTTCATTGTGTTAGCTAATAGGATATTTTTGTGATTAATATGAGATCTATCAAAAATTACACTATATAACTTCCAAATATTTAATTTATTTCTGTAACTGATACAACAAATCAACTGAAACTTCAAGATGCATTTTGGTTGGTATTTGACTCTTAAATGATCATTAAATTGGTCATAGGATGTTTCCCAGTTTGATAATTTGTAAGCATAAAAATTCCTTCACAAACAATATTTATAATTAGATTTAGTAGAAACGTAAAACCAAAGGCAATCAATGTTACAAAATATTAAAAAAATATTTCAGCATATATATATATATATATATATTGAAATATTAATATATATATATATATATGCTACACTTATTATTTAATAGAATTATTAAATGAAACTAGAATTAATTGATGGGTCATGAGATCAATATTCCAGAGTTTGCTAAAGTCTCCTTTTTATTGAAGAACACCTTTGTTTTTAAATTAATGATGCAATTTCATTGATCTCATCAGAAAATACAAATGTTCTTAATAAAGAATTAATATACTTTAATTTACAATTTAATATTACAGTTTAATTCTTGATTTCATTTGCAGGAAAAGCCTTGAATATAAGGATAATGTTACCTTGAATATGAGAATTTCAGATTTTAGCAGTGACATTGATTTTAATAATTTTCAATAAAAAAATCTTTTTTATGCCCATTTAATTTTTAACATTTTAATGGTGGTTAAATATATTTAACTGAATTAAATTTCACATCATCCGTAGGGAAATTTTTAATTAATGGTAAAGTATTCAATTAAATATTTAAAAAAAATTTTTTTACAGAATGCATAAATAATTTTTATGCATTCTGTTACTTAATTTTATATTCCTAAAACTTTAAATGCTTTCGGTAATTATGAACTATGGTACTGCTAAGTGATGATTCACCTTCATACTAAATTTTTTGAAATCAATACATTTTTTAAATATGTATTTCATATTTTCGAAAACTGAAAATTGACATTTCTTTGTTATGGTTTGTTATAAGCATCTATAATTTATTGAATTATTTTATGCTGATAAAGATTATCACAATAACTTAATAATATATATTGATTAATTTTTTGTTATTTTCGGCATAAAATTATGATTTGTAACTAAGAGGTAAATAACAATTTCTTTTCATAAGAAAAACATATTTTTTATGTAAAACAAGCTGAAGGTTATCTTAATTACTTTTAGCAAAGTAGAAAGAAGTAATTTTATGACAATTAAATCATTAAACTTTTAAGTCTATAAAAACATTAAATTTAAATATATTTTACAGAAATAATTGTTTTAATAAATTAGTAAAAGGAATTATACATTTTAATTTGATGTGTTTTATTGTTAATAAATATTTTAGCTATATCTAAAAAAACGTTAACATTTTAAAGTTAAATATTCTGTAATAAGAAATTTGAGCCAAATGGAGAAAGCAAGTTTTAGATAACCTCTTAGAAATGAATTAAATAATTTACCATGAAGTATAGATACTTCTGTCATTGAAATTTAAATGTAAATACATTAGCTTTATGATCAATAATATATTGCATTTAATTTTCTGAGATATGTGAGATATGTACTTATGCATCGTTCATCATGTTAACATACCTTTTCTCTTTCTTTCTATTTTACATTAAATAAAACTATATTTTAAAATTTTATATGCTTTTAAATTTTTATATTAAATACATGCTTTTAAAAAATCTAATAAATAATGTTTTCAAAATCGCAGAATTTAAAATTTATAGAATTTTATCCCCTGGGTAACAATGTTTCATATTTATGAAAAGAAGTAATACATGTTTCTAAAAGAATAAATAAAATCTATGACAGTGACTTTGCGTTTTTGGTATCTTACAAAACAAATCTAAAGCAGAATATAAAAATGCGCTACTCATTTTTTTCATTATTAAAATTTCACTTTTACTAGTATTTATACAAAGGCTAATTGTAATTAATATAAAATAAGATTAAGTATACATTGATATCAGCATTCTATAAAAGTCAAAAATATGCATATTATCATATTTATCAGGCATTTGTATATAATGTTATATGCATTAGTGTACGTTATTCCTATTGTAATTTGATGGAAAGCTGTCACAGTTGTGTCAAGAAGGTCTTCGATATAAGGTATTGCAGAAGATAATCGTATTTAAAGTAGACTGTACAGGTTGAAAGTATCTTTGAATTCTATTTGCTTTGAGTAGTTTAGAGTGATGTAGTGAAATCAGTGCTAGTTCAAAAGTCAACTTCATTATTTCACCGAATTTCAAAATTATGAGGTGTTGTACTATGTTTAATGATTTAATTAGCAAAAATAAGCTACTGTATACACAACGAAAATTTATATGGAATGCAGTTTTCATATAGGTTGTTAAATAAAGTTCTTAAAAAGGAAATTGGAAATTTATTTAAATAGAATTATAGGATAAATAATGAAAACACAGACGATAGTTTTCGTAATGAACTTTTTCATAGTTTTCTTTCATTAGAAGACATTAAAATATTTTGTATTCGATGTTTGGGAAAAAGTGTATTATAAAGGAGTTATTCTGAGAATAAAATATTAAAAAAGTTATTAAAAAAGTACAGTAATTGGATAAAATAATAGAAACACCTGTGGAAAAAATGATTTTTAATTATTAAGGGGTTGGGTTCCTTTTAGCCTGAATGACAGATTTCATTCGATGTGGGATTGACAAATAAAGGCCTTGGACAAACTTCATAGGCAATTGCACCCATTATTCGTGCTGGGCCATCTCGAACACAGACAGTTTGCGTGGAGGAGGAAATTTAGCACGGACTTAGTTCTCTAAAAAACCTTACTTAGTCTAAATGATATTGAGATCAGGAGAGGAGACTAAGGACACCAAGTTAGATGTTCCCCTTCATTCTCAATGCTTATGAAATCATGTTTGAACTGCAACTAGATCTGTGATCAGGGAAGATGTCATCTTGGAACATAGGGCGTTCTTTTGGAAAGAGACACAGAAACATAGGGTTAAGTTGATTTACCAGAATGGTTCGATAAGGGTTGCTTGAGATTCTCGTCCTCAAGACAACGAGAGACTCCAATCTATAGAAACATATTAGGAATCACTCCATACCAGAACTCCCTCAATGTTTCATAGGTGAATCCAGGCTGTAAGCATAAAATGCTTCTGCCTGTGTTCGCCGGATAAACAAGCTCTCAGTGGTCTGAAATAATGTTAATGAGGATTCATCAGACATGATGACTTGTTACCATTGCAGTTATGTATAGCTTAAATGGTCTTGGCACCACTGTAATCTATTCATAGAATTCCTCCCCCCCCAAATCTAACAGTTTTAGAACAGCTATTCTGCCATGAATGTTCGCAGCATTGTTGAATAGTTATTATAGATACGGAATTTCGAAAGTACGTATTGATCTCAAAAATTATATGAGACAGTACAGTCTTTTGATTTCCAGTGATCATCCTCTTCAATACCTGTCTACAACGGTTCCTGAACTTTGAATTTAGCTCATTGTTGTGATTGTCAAAAGGACATCTTAGCCAAGTTTGTGTAGGCTATTACAACCCTTGATTCAATGATCCTAAAAACACTCACAAGGATGTTTGTTCTGGATACAGATGTTAAATCTAGGATAGCGCTAATTATCCTGTATCTTTTCATGTTGGAAAGATCGGATATAATCATATTCTACCAAGAACAGACTTTCTTCATGAAGCTCTCACACTGAAAAACGCTTGAATTATACCTTTCATTTTGTTACCACTAGATGCCACACTGCTGTGACAAAAGGCAGCAGTTTATTGGATGGTCGAAGGACTCTACTCATTTTTAAATAGGTGTTCCTATTATTTTGTTCTATACCTGTATCATCGAAAATATTTCAGCAATCGTGGATAATAAAAAATAATTATCACGAAAAAATTTATTTATAACTCACCTTTTTTCATTCACGTTTTATTTCACGTGTTTAAAAGATTTTCTGTGAAATTTTTACAACCAAAATTTAATTTGATAAATTAGTTGAATATTTTTAATTGAGAAATAAACTTAGGGAAAATGATGCAGTAATATTCAAAAGTTATTCAGTCCATTATTAAAGCGGATCACCACTATTGTAAAAGTATACCCTATGAACACAAAAGTTATCTCTAGTTGATAATCTGATACCAGCGCTACTTGTCCTAAATCCATATACATATATAATAAGATGTAATTTTAAGAGCAAGAAAAATCAATGAAGAAACCATATAAATTAATACCAATAATACAAAATCAAGAAAAACAACATAAAACAAATAGGCATATGTAACACGTCTTCATCAGGAGGGAGATGGTCAACTATGCAAATAGAACACTTTTTTCTGACAAGCACGAAGGACAAAAGTCTAAAAATTTCTTACTAGTCCACCGAAGAGTGTTTGTATGAAAGAAAATACAACTATATCGAAATTGAAGTAAATAGAAACAAAGTAAGGTAATGAAAAATAAGCAAGGCAATATAAATCAATTACAGAAGAACATGGTTTCCAAAAGTAATAAAAAAATATGAATTAAATTAAGTTAAAGTTTATAATTGTTATAAACTACTTTATAACTTAATTAAACTGTATACAGAAAGTAGAATTTTTGAAGAAACAAGAATTATTACTACTTTGAAATTTCTTGCACTCTTTTCGGTCTTATAATGAATTATTTAATGGCAATTTTTCTTATAGCAATGCATTCCTATTCTTTCAATCTAATAATAATGAAACTAAATGATTTGAAAGAGGTAAAACTAACAAATCATATAATAAAAAAGATTTTAAAATTGATTTTAGGTTATATTTGGAGAAAATTTACAAATTGGAAACTTTTTTTTGTGTTAATTAGAATTGGTTGCCTTGAAAATTTTTTATTATGAAACTAACTGATAGTGTTTGTAAATTTCTATATTTATCTTTAGATTATATACACTTCAATAGAGATTTTAAGATTTACTTTTTTATATTTTTCAGACTTTAAGATTTTATTTTATGATCTATTTAAATCTCTTATTTATGATCTATTTCTGAAAATAATAATAATAATTAAAGAGAAACTTTGAATGAATAAATAAAAATTCCTCCATTAGTTTCGTCAGAATTTTCTGGTAAATATGAAGAGTTCAGCTCATTTAAAATTTTATTTAATGATTTAACCACTAATAAAAATCAATGAAATTCATCTTTTAATCAATTAAATTCATGAATTAAATCATTAAATTCATCAAGTTTTATTATTTGAAATCTTGTTTGACACATAATGCTAAGCATTTATCTACTAACTTTGATAGTTTTGATTCTCTGTATGATTCCTTTGTAACTAGATATGATAATCAGCGATTAATTATTGAAATTCATTATCAAGCAATTTTAAATTTTGAAAAAATCAAACTGAAAACACTAACGATATTAGAAGCACGATTCATTGTGTTGAAAAAAAATTACGAGCTTTAAAAAGTTTAAATTATGATAGAAATAATTTATCTGATGTTCTTCTCCTTAATATTCTAATTCAAAAATAAGAGGATCAAGAAAGAAAGAATTTTGAGCTGTCACATAAATCGCGCGCGCTAAAAAGACGTTCCCACATTTGAAGAATTTATTAAATTCTTAGAGCAATGTGAATCAGAGTCTCGTTATCTATTAACAGAAATGTGACTACAAAATTTAATACAAAAAACATACAGTAAATGAAAAATTGTCATTTCGAGAATCAGAATTAGGGTGGATACTTTGCGATAAGATGAAAAACTTATAAACCACTCTAAATGGATACTGTTTTTTATCCAAAGAAGATTCTCTTCAGGAGAATTTAAGACCTTTTTTGATTTAGAGGGACTTGGAATAAAATATGACCCTTTTTTACATGTGAAAGATAAAGCTATAGAAATTTTTAATGAAACCATTCAGGTTATAAAAACGGTCGTTATGTTGTAGAACTTTCTTTTAGAAAATCATATCATGAACTTGTAGATAATTATTCCCTAACAAAACGACGTTTTATTATGTTATGGAAAAGATTTGGCCATGAACATAAATTACATTAAAGGTATAATGAAATTATTCGTGAATATTTGGATCAGGGAATAATAGAAATAATTAAACCTTAAGTGCGCAAAAAGTACATGGACTGACCTGTTTACTATTTATCGTATATGGCTATGCAAAAAAAAGGGATTTTAACAAGTTCCTGGAGAATTGTGTTCTATTCAGTAAGTTTTCAAAGCAATAAACTATCCCTAAAAGACTTTTTGTGGCCAGGACCCAATCTGATTCTAAATCTTTTGGATGTACTCCTTGAGTTTAGACTTAACACACACACACACAAAATAGCCTTTTGCTCAAATATGAAATAAGTTTTCCTACAAATTGGACGCGCTGATGTGCACAAAGATGCTGTACGATTTCTGTAGAGCAATGATAGTGTGAAAAATCCCAATATGATAGTCTGTCGCTTCAATCGAGTAAATTTTGGAGTAAGTTTGAGCCCGTTTCTCCAAGCTGCTATTATCAGACATCATATAGAAAAATATAAAGATATTGCCTCTTAAAATGTTTTCCTTTCTTGGTCACCATGACTTAGTGGTCATGGCAGTGGATTTTCATCGAGTCCACCTAGGTCCGAATCCCGCAGAAGTGTGTTGAAGTTTTTGAGTTTAATTTCGTGTATATTTATGTTCTAATAAATTCTTTGGTTTGCTAGAAAGGTGTTCTAGAACTTTCTGTTATTATATAAAAGAGAGAGCAAGTGGCTCAGAAAATAATTCAGTTCTTATCTTTGTGAAGAATATATTGAGAGTTAAATAAAAAGCTCTGCGTTACGAGTTTCCCAATTAATCTACGCGACTTTATTGATATTATTTGACTGACATTTATCCTGACATCGTTCAATTATTGGATAAATATTTCTATGCGGACGATCTTCTATGTACCGGTTAGCCAACAAGCTTACAGAGTATCCTCAGCTGAACGTCGAATTATACAATAAGAAGTACAACGATTAGTCGCCTCAAAACTGTCAATTCCCGACCAACACATGATTATAGTTCAAGATATTGTAAAAGAAGAAGAGGGAAAGTCGGTTGACCCCTATTACTAAACAGAGAGAATGAATCGATGTTCGCCCTAGACGCCAGCCAAGCCTTATACCGATGAGAGGGGACCCGGATCCATCATACAGTTGGAGAGAAAACCGATGTTTGGAGGACTTATGATGCCTAGCGCTTCCATCAAAGATGTCGCGTAGAATAATTGGGAAACTCGTAACGCAATGAGTTTTATTGAACTCAATGGAAACAGATTGGCCGAGTACATCTTTAAAAGCTACCGTAGAAGAAATTCCTGAGTTACGAACAAGTCGTAGATTGCAAGGATTACCTCCTCATTACGGTCTCTACGTTCCTACTGCTAGAAGGAAAAATATGCCTGATTCTGAGGCTAAACCTTCACAGCTTGTAATGCAACCTTCACAGAAATTGCTGAAGACCGGGCCACGTTGTACAATACTATTATGAAAGAAGATGCTAGAGAGAGGCGTTATTCAACCATCAGAGAGGCCGTGAAGCATAAGCTATGACTGTTTCCTTTTCGTGTTGCATCTGCGCGAGGACAGCTCCACTTGCATAACTGCTTGCGTCTGTATGCAATTCAGTTAAGGCATTTTCATGATAAATTCCTAATACTGGGTTCGATATCAGTGATCCCTTTGGTCTGTATAATGCATCGGCAACTTTTGAAAGAATGATGGACAACTTACTATGGTACCTGAAATGAACTATGTGTCTCTGCTACTTCGACGACATTGCCGTGTTCTCTGAGAGCTCCAACGACCATCAAAAGCAACTGAATGTCGCACTATATTGTATCTAAAAGCTGGCCTTGTTCTGAATCGAAAAAAATGCCTTTTCGGGGCTTAACAGATCAAGATTATGGAACATTTAGTATCGTAAGGAAGTATGCAACCAGACCCAAAAAAAGTGAAAGCTGTGAAATATTTTCCGCCCCCCAAAAATTTACACGATGTCAGATGTTTTTTAGGACTCTGCTCTTATTACTGATGTTTTATCAACAATTTTTGTTATCAGATGAAATCCTTGCAAATTTTGCTGAAAGGTGAATCTAAATTTCGTTGGGGTCGTGAATAGGCATGTGCTTTCAACAGACTAATGTAGGCATTGATATTGAACCCAGTATTAGGAATTTATGAAAATTCCGCTACTGACTTGCATACAGACGCAAACGGTTATGGTGTCGGAGCTGTCCTGGCGCAGATGCAGCATGGAAAGGAAACAGTCATAGATTATACTTCAAGGACTCTAACAAAATCAGAGAAAAATTAATCTATGTCTGAAAAAGAGTGCCTTGCTGCCGTATACGCCATGCACAAATTTAGACCTTATCTCTATGGAAAACACATTTCATCTTGACAGACCATCATTCTTTGTGTTGGCTAATCAGTCTAAAAAATTCTTCTGGAAGACTTGCTCGATGGGCCCTGTGACTACATGAATACGATATTTTGATCGTCTATAAGAGTGGAAAAAACCCAAGGAAGATGACAGCTTATCTCAAAATCCGGTAGAAGATGACCCTATACCTGTGGATGTAATATCTATCACATTTGCTGGTAACATCGCTGACGAACAAAGAAAAGATCCACGACTTGTTGAACTAATACGAGCTGTCGAGAACGTTGAACCAGCGGAGGAAGGATTCTAACTGATTGATCTCATACAATGTAAAAAGAATTTTGATTTTTCTGGTAAGAAGTGGTTTCCTGTAATTCCTAAGGATCTATGTCAAGATATTCTGCAGCAATTCCATGATGCACCTACAGCCGGACATTAAAGATGTGTCAAAACATACGATAGGATAAGGAAGCGATTTTATTGACCAGGTATTTACCAAAGTGTGCGACGACATGTTACGCCCTGCCGAGAATGCTAGCGTAGGAAATCTGTTAAACAAAAGCCACCACGATTTCCAAGTTCGCCCACTGAAATTCAAATGGATCGTAGTATGATCCGATTATTTAAGTTGCTATGCTGTGACGAAAGCTCTGAAAACTGTCGAAGGGCCAGAAGTAGCGAAATTACTCGTCGAAGATATACTGCTGAAACATGGAGCACCACGAGTTATCATCATTGATTGAGGACAAGTTTTTCAATCAAAACTTGTTTCGGAGATCATTCAACTGTGAAACATCAGTCATCGTATGACGACAGCTTACCATCTTCTAATGAATGGTCTTACCTAGCGATTTAACAAAACACTGGGAAACATGTTATCCATGTACGTTGACGTGGAACAGAAAAAATAGGATGAAATTCTGCCGTTCGTGTCTTTCGCTGACAACACTGTTAAGCAAAATGTGACCAGATTCACACCATTTTATTTGCTAAATGGTCGAGAAACTGAAACCAAACTTGACACTCTTTTTTCCATTCGCTTTTGACGTCGAGATCGACTATACTAAGCATCATGTAGTAAAAACCGAAGAGACCAGGCAGCTAGCCAGACTGTAAATGTTAGAAACACAAGAAAAGGACCGTCATTGTTCGACTCCCAGCATCAAATGGAATGCATCTATTAACCTAGGGGTTTGGTGTGGGTTTTCACACCTGTTCGGAAAGTAGGCCTGTCAGAGAATCTTCTTATGAAATACTTCGAGCTATACAAGGTTTTGCGATTATCTGTCGTAAAGACACCCACAATATTTTTATTAAAATTTCTGTTAATGATTAATTGCTTCCTATTTTGTGTTATTTGTTAAATAAATGTTGTTGCTGTTATCAAAAATATCCAGTCCATCTTATTTCCTTTGAATTAAACTGAACTGTCGACAATAGGTATTTATTTACACTTAAAGAAATTACTTGAAGTAATTCAGGTTTGAAAATACTAACTAATGAAATTTTTAAAATCATGAGAAAAATTTTATATATTTTTTGCTGTGAAATTATTTTATGATATTAAGTCTCTCTATTAGTTATCAACCACATAATTAATTTCAAGAGAGATAATTGATAAACAGAGATTGACATATGATAAATAAATAAGCTATAAGTATTGGAAAAAAAAGTTTGTAATAATGAGAAAATCAGCGAAGTTAGTTCTTTGGACTTCTTTGAACATTTTCAATTTTCGAGAAAGAATTATTTATAAGTTGCTGGCAGATTTTTTTTCAATCAGTCTTTTCTTCTTTAAAAATGTACTCAGTTGAGGTAGATAATCTTTTTTCTTGGATTATTTTCTAGTTTTTTGATGTAAATAATTGTAATGAATGTAAGTAATTGAAAACTGAATTATAAATATGTAGAATAAATTAGTGGAAGATATTACGCTTTTAGTTTCAAATAAATTTTTAAGTTTATTAAAGAAAGGTAATTATGAAGTAGTCAATAAAATGAAATTCTTGATAAAGTACTTCATAATTTAAGCCTTTTCATAAATGGTTTAAAAAATTTTTTTAATCAATTAGTATATGATTGAAATGATAACAACACAAATTAATCAACCATAACCTTTAATATATGGACTCTCTTCTTAAGGAAATATTAGATTTTCTACATCAAATGACATAGCATAAGAATTCATAAAAACTATGAAATGAATTTTATTGACTTTTATCAAATGTATTTTAACTAAAAATGGTGAAATTTTGTGTACTTATCATGTGGTGGCATTAAGCAATAAACATTAAAACCATCTTTAATTGAAATAACCCTTAAATGTCTTAGTGACTTTTAAAAATCATAATTTATAAAATTAGTTACAAATGAAAAGTAATTAAAATTGTTAAGTATTATATTTTTTCTAAATATTATTTATTTAACACTGTATCAAAAAAATTTATTATTTAAATATTATTTATTTAACATTGTATCATTTAATAAAAGAAACTTTAATTAAATGCATTAGTGTCTAAATAAAATATAAACTTGAATTCATAAAATTTCTACCTCCTAAATTTATTTAAAATTTGTAACGATTTATCAATTGAACAAATTTTCAATAAAAAAGAAGTAACTTATTTTTTGAGAAAAAAAATTATATTACAATTTAGGTTTAACATATAAGTTATAAAATTATTTTACAGATACTTGGAAAAAGACATTCAATGATATATAATTTTCATGTAATTGATAACATATTTATGAGAAAATGCTGAACATATTTATTTCTTATTTTGAATAAAGGATTATAGTTTAATATAGAGGAAGTGCATCATAGATCTGCCTCCTCGTTTTGCAACCTGGTAACGCTTTGCGTGGCTAAATGGTATACAATTTTAGCTAAATCTTTGATGCCAACGATGCCATCTATAGTGAATCTGCGTGTCTTGCAGAGGAATGCGGATGGTCTATCGCAGCCCAAGGAAGCGGAGTTAGTCTAGACGCTTAATACATATGATATGGATGCCTTTACGATTATGGAGGAAAACCTTACTGATGATAAACTAAGATATTTTTCCTTTGGGGGATACTCCCTTTACATTATTCCTAAGTCTAGATAAGGGGCGAGTGGCATCCTGGTCGGAGTTAAAATATGGCTCACTGCTGATTTCAGTATAATAAAAGAAAGGGAATGCCCCTCTTACAGGAGTATCAAAAGAAGTATCAAGAAGTCATCGAGCTGATTTTATGGAAAAATGGAAAATGTTTTAAAATTCTCGCTATTTACAATTCATCCAACAATAAAACTGACTTCTCCTACCTTAACTCTCAGAGTCGAACCATCTTCCTTGGTGACTTCAATACTCACTCCCCAAAATGGGGATACAATGACTCTAATAAGGCAGGGAAAAGCGTAGAGGACCTTCTAAACTTTACTACCTTCTGATTAATTTATAGCCACTAAGACCCCCCCCCCCACTTACCTCCACTATAATGAAATGTCCACTTCTCCTGATTATCTTCTATTCACTTCAGATTTTAGTGATCACTCGAGTTCATTTATTATTGACAACCCGGGCTCCTGTCACCGTCAAGTCATAGCAGATTTTCTCAAGGTTCACAACAAAAGCAGACAATGTCCCATTCTTAAACTTCATGGAATTTTAAGAAAGTTAATTGGACTACCTTTATCGCTATGACAGAGCAAGAACTACACCCAGACCATGTTGACTTTGCTCTGCAAAGTAGAATCTGTAAACTTATCAATGATAAAATTATATAGTGTGCGAAAATGAGTATACCTAGGGGAAAAGGGAGAAAATATAGATGTTTTTGGTCGGAAGAGCACAGAGATATGAAGATTAAGCTTAACAGACTTAGAAGAAAAGCCGAGTTAACTGTCAGGTCTTCCGATGTTCAAGCGTGGGGAAAGCAATCAGCGCTCTTTAGAAAACTGCTTGTTGAAAAACAAATATCGTTCAAGAACTTCCTATTTGGTATTAATTATCAAAGAGAAGGAAAAAGACTTTATAATTTCCTCTTTAGTATCAAAAATGAGGGCAAGCGTGCTATTAAACAACCTTTTCATGTCCCTAACAAAACGATGATGCGGAAACTGCTAATACATGTGTTAAACAATTTTCAAAACGTCACGAAAAGGAAAAACATGCTGAAACAACTTGAAAGTTATTGAGATGTGAGATTAAAACTTTTGTCACAGATTTTGGTCCTCGGGTACCCTCTCATTCCATCTTCGACTCGTCTCTATCCATGGGAGAGCTCCTACAGGCTGTAAGTCTGTAAGTAACTTTAAGAGTAGAGAATCCCCTGATGAAGATGGTGTATATTCTGAATTCCTACAACACCTGGCACTTGTGCTCTGAGCATTATTTTAAAGTTGTTCAACCTGATTTGGAATTCGGGAGTTGTTCCTTTTCAGTGGCTTAGAATCATAATTATATACCAATTCACAAAATGGATAAAGATCCAAAGGAAAGAAATCTCACTTACAAGTATTATGGGAAAAACCACGGAGAGAATTGTAACTAAGACCAAACTCGTTTTTAGGGAACAACAGCCTCCTTGCAGAAGAACAGGTTGGATTTAGACAATTTAGATCTACAAATCAACAGATGGCACTGCTCAGGTAGTCTATCAAAGACGCTTTGAATAAACGCTGAATACTTTCAGCGGTATTCATTGATCTTAAATCTGCCTAAGACACTGTTTGGATTGACACATTTCTGCTGAAGCGTGTCTTCCTTGGTATAGAGACGAACATGTTCAGTTGGTTTCGTGAATTTCTTTGCCAGTGATTATGTAAGATCAGATTTGGTAATGGATAATCCAAATACAGTGTTCTGAAAACGGGACTATCTCAAGGTTCAGTATCCAGTTGTACCCTCTTTAATATCTACCTAAATGATCTCGTCCAGCAGGTCGGAAAGATTACGGATATTAGATGCCTGCTTTATGCCGATGACATTGTTATCTGGATTGAGTCTCCCAAGAAACAGGCTGCATAAGTCAATAACCATGGTTTGAATCTGGCACTCGAGGTGCTGGAGCAACGGTTTGACGCAAATAACATCAAGGTTAAACTTGATAAAACAGTTTCAGTTACTTTCTCTTTGGCACACCAACCTTTACATATACATTTATCATAACGAGTACATGTCATTCAGGAAGACGATGGCTTTAACTATTTGGGTGTTACCTTTGTTAGAAAGCTAACTTGGAGATCCCATG
>JAPDSC010001205.1:379542-417759 GCA_026290005.1 Latrodectus geometricus
TATATATATATATATATATATATATATATATATATATATATATATATATACAGGGTGTCCCAAAATGTCTTGTCCAAAAGGCACACATGCTTGTGTCAGGTCAAGAGGAAGCAGAATTAAATAGGAAAGGGAGGTCGGAAACTCGATCGTGACCGCCATGCAAAGAATAGTTAACAAACGGTGTAAAAAATCATTATTTTATAACAAAGCAGTACCAAATGGAAATGAAAAATGCTACAACTCATAGCAAGTGATCAAAATTGCTCCCATCAGCTGCGATGCATGATGCGATGTAATTGTCCGAACAGTGGTTTAGATGTCTGGTATAGATCGGTTCAGGAACCGCTGGCGATATATGCGTACCACGCTGTTCGTCCATTGCCATCGACAGCCCCATACACGTAATGCATGTCTGCCAATTCTGCATTGCTGTACTGGTTCATCCTTTCTTCTACGCCACAGCTTCGAATGATCCGACTGCCCACGCTTACCTCTGCTAGCGCTTATCGCCCTCTAGCTGATTACGATCGCTTTTCCGTCACCCCCTTTCCTATGTAATTCTGCATCCTCATGACCTGACACAGCCATGTGTGCCATTTGGAATGACCTTTAGGGACACCCTGTATATATATATATATATATATATATATATATATAATTAATGCGAATTTAATTAAGCTTAAGAGACTGTATCATTTAATTTCACTGAAGTCCCTTTAATCGGATTGTTTTTGAATTCTGTTACTTTATACGTCACACAATTAGATTTCTAGTTCCTTTTATTGTAACTGCAATATTTAATTATTCTAGAGATTCTAGAAAATAATAAAAAAATATTTTCACACATAACATAAATACACTAGAAATTTTAAATACACTTTTATTACATATTTAGTTATCTTTTTAGATTAATAAACTATAGCGAATCTTATACAGAATATGCATTTCATATTTTTTCTTCTCTAATGCATAAAAAAATTAGTAGATTATGTAAAAAAATAACTGTTAAAAGTGTAAATATTAAATGGAAAATAACTAATGTGAAAAAAATTATTTCTCCTTATGTAAATAAAAAATACTATTGATAAAAGCACATAGAATGATTTTAATGAAACTTTAAAACATATTGATATACATGCATTTCTGAAGTAACATTGTGTACAAAAAATTCATGAGTGGTAATTGAAATTACTTAAAATATCAGGAATTTTACATAAAACATTTTAACTAACACAAATTTTTTTATATTAGTTAATTTATTTAATAATTACGTTATTTAGGTTTTTGATAGATGGCACCTGTGCAAATGATAGTTTCTTGACATATTTAACTAAAATGATCAATAACTATTTAACTAAAAAAATGAGTTAGGAAACGAATTACCTGCTTATTCAATCCAATATTCTTAAACAGAAACTAAAAAACGGTTAAAACACTGTAATATATATTTGTTGCTCACATTTTTTTTTAACAATCATGGATTGTTTTAAAATTTTCATAACAAATTTTAAAATAATGTGCAAGGAATGTTTTATTAATTATCGTAAAATTTAAATAATAAATACTTTTTGAAATAATTCAAACAGTTTTATAGCAGGGAGTATGAAACTAACATATTTTAAAAAATAATTTCCTCATTTAAAAACGAAATTTTAGTTTTTCTTTTATTAAATTTCTCTTACACTTTTAATTTTCTTTCCCCTAATAAGGTGGCAGAAATTCATGTATTAATTGACTAATATTTTTAATTTAAAAAATCATATATTTGACTGAAAAAAGAAATGAGTAACGGAAAAATTATAAATTTGTCAACATGCTTAAATACGAAATTTTAGTCAAATTTTAAATTATTTTATTATAAAAATTTAAATTTTAATAGTTTCATTTATTAAGACTTATGATTTACTTTAAATATTATATATAATAAGGCGAGTGTATGAAATCATAATTAATAATTGATGGATTATGCAATAAGGTATAATATAATTTTCCCATATTGCGAATTAATGTCATGGATTAAGAAATGTATTCAAGAATATTAAGAGGTATGTTATTCAGGTGATTGTGTTTTAAGAATAAAATTACACACTGTATTGCTATTTCTAAATGATTAAGGAAAATTTACTACTTTATTCATTAGCATACATACGGGTCAATTCGCTTTTACTATGTTCAGTTTTATGAAAATTTCAAAACAATTGCAGAATCCCGTCTTCATAGTATCAATATATAGCTCTTCCAACAATCCAATACACATAGGATTATCTTTCATCGTTGAACATAAAAGCTCTTTATTTATTATAAAACAATTTCAGTACTCGTGAGAATAAGTCTTGCAGATCAATTTTGAAAGGATGCGATTTTATTTTCGTTTCATAGAGCGAACGTTTTAATGTCAAAGTAGTTTACAGATATAGATATTTAATACTCGGTATCTCATTTTAGTTTAAATTGAAGTTGATAATTCTTAAATCATTGTTTTAATTCTGTCAAAAGTTATTTAAATATTTGATAAATTCTATACAATTTATAGAATAAGATGTGTTTGCAATCCTGTTGAAAGGAGTTTTCTTTGACGATAACATTTGATGAGAATTATGCAAACTGAAATGCCTTATTTACATTTCTAATTATGTACGAACACTTAAAACAAAAATCAGTAAATTCATCACTGTAAACATTAAATTGTTTTGTCTGCTTAAAGAAAGATTATTACAAAGGAGTTCACTTGAAAAATAATTCCATTTAGATTTGTGAAGATTAAATGTTAAAAGAAGACGTTTATCTAATACTACTAAAAGCTCAAATTCTTAAAATAAGATGAAAAATACCACTGAAAAAATATCACGCAAATACATAGTTATCACGTTTCGCAAATAGAAAAGATACGAAATGCAATATTAATTTTATACCTGTTCCAATTATGGTATGAAATTAGTTCACAGTATTTCTAAGCATCGTGAAAATTATCATATTTTTTCATACTGAAAGTATTTTCATTACAGAAAATAAATAATTTAATGTGCATTAATTCTGCGTAATAATAAACGAATCTTTAGAAAAAATTCACCGTGTTTGTGTATTTCAATCTCACTGTAATTAGGCTATGAACTAATAATGATCGTAATTTATACAATAAAGTATGTATATAACGATGAATAACAAAGGAGCTATGTAGTCAATATATACACTATGACTTCTTTCTCGTGCATTTTTATGTCATAGTATTTAATTATATTTCAACTTGTAATAATAAAGTTTGCGATAGTTAATTTATTGTGAATCCTTTTTTTTCTTTATGTTCATATATGCTACGATTTTTTTAATTATTTCTAAAATCAATTATTGATTCTTTCAAAAAAGTTTATGAATCACTTACAAATCAACTTATTTGCTTCAAAATTTCTAGAACTTTATTAGAAGAAGATTGAAAACAATAGATTAAATTTCATTTTCAATCTTTGTACTTATATTCTTAAGCCTTTTGACTTTTAATTTAAATATCAATGTTCTTTATTGATTCTCGCATACAAACACTTTCCAAAATAAAAGACCTCATTGTTCATGTTTCTTTTTGTATAGGAAAATTAAAATAAATGCATAATTTTTTTTCACCTTACATTTCGAAGTATAACTCAACAAAAGGATTTGAAAATATTTTCTGTTATTCTCTGATTAACTGTAATGGATGCAAATTACCACACATAAAAGAAGCTTTCAAATTAAGGCTGAGTAATTTTATATTTACTTGATTAAAATAACTATACAATAAAATTATTTAATTACTTTTGCAATGTTAATCACTGAAAATTAATAAACAAGATAAAAAGAACGAAATAAAAAGTAAGCTATTTTATTTTATTTATCAAGATCTATCATACTCAGAGTTAAATCAAATATTATAATTTAACAAAATATGTGTAAATTTAGACATTTCTTTTTACTCTTCATGTTTCCGATTCTGCTACTCTTGTTTCTGTTTGCTTAGAATTTACGAATAGTTGCCTATTATATGTTAACAAACTGCAAATCCAATTTTTATATTTATTTTTTTCATATTTGCATGGATAAATTTTTCATATAATTTTAATATAGATCTCTTGGATGTTAAAGTGATTTTATTTATGCATAATTTCCACTTTAAGTAATATGTTATTAAATTTTGTAAAATAACCATGTTTTGACTCAAAATATATCCGACTCTTCAGAAACTAAAAACTATTGAAATGTAAATAAATCATTGTACGTAAAAGTTAATCTTAAATGATAAAAATGCCTCTGTAAGTTCTTTTATATGTAAATAAGTAAATTAGAGAAAATAATTTTTAAAATAACATCACTTAAACACAGTGTAATATATTGGTCGAAAGCCCTACGAAGAAGATTTTTTTTTACTTTGACAGGGAAACGTTTGCCATCTACCATTATTTTTGCTCAGCATTGTTTTCTACCGTTATTTTTGCTCAGCAGGTTTGGACTTTATGTGTGATACTTAGCAGTAAAGAGAAATGTTCATTTGTAAATAACCCTCATTTATTTCTTCCCCAATCGAATAATTTTTAAAACTATTTTCAGGGTTGAAAGATATTTAATATCGGAAATTAAAAAGTTCATTTTATGTCTATAATAAGTGTATAAAATGATATATTAGATAATCGGAAAAATATTCAAGTTTGCAAAGAAAATTTAAATCTCAAATAATTATATTAAATTTTGAATTCATAATAATAGTTCTGTCAAATATTTTTGCTGTGCAACTTGAAGAAATTAAAATTGTACATTAAGAAATGAAATGAATTTTATAATGCCTATTATAGATATTCATTATTTTTATAAACAGTCCCTCCTGCTATAATAAATATCTGTATACATTAATATTAAATTTAAATGTGATTAATTTTGTTTATAAATTGGAATAATTTGCATTAGTATGAGTCTTCCTTAGACTCATATTGAAGCAAATAATTACAAATTTCAAACTAATTTAATTCTAATCTAAAACGACTTAGTTATTTAAAAGTAAAACTTTGTAGTTTAATCGAATTGTATTCAAATAATGATTTTAAATCCATTGAAAATATTATTCAAGAATGTTCTAAGAAGTTTTAAATTCAATCATTTATATAGTCATGTAAATATTGTGTATCACGTTTTCAGCAGTCTATTTCTAATGATTTGATTTTAATGAAAACTGTTATTTGTTTTATAGTTTTTAATTATTATTATTTGATGGCATCAGCAGACGAATTAGAAACTTCTTATTTAAACTTGTACATCACACTAATGGATTGCATATTAGGCTCTGATTAAAATTAGCTATCATAAATTTTATAGGCATGATCTTATTTAAAGAAGATTATTTTCTCTACATATTAACTAATGAAATTTAATTTTTAGAAGAAGAGAGTAAGCAATCTAAGCAAAATTATATGAATGTAAATATAGGTATAGTTCGAGCATAAAAACGGCTTTCCGTGCACCTCATAAAGTGTAAATGATTATATGCAAAAAGTATTTTTTTTATCATATCTATATATTGTTCTAAATTATACCTAGAGTTAGAATAAGTGCTTTTAATACATTGTTATATAAATAGAAAAAAAAAATTAAGATATTGAAATGGAGATGCAGATTTTGAAATTCAATTTAAGAAATTTTTGGGAACTCGATTCAGGGGTGAATTATTTCTCAAAACTATAACTGTATTTAAGAGCTAGATTTTCCATCAGATTCAAGCATTACTTATGTATTATTCTTGGATGAGATAAAAAATGTTGTTGTTATTGTTTAAGTCATGTTAAGTCTACGTGTTCAATAGAAATTTCACAACTGTTAAATAAAGATTAGTTAATTCACATTTTAACTTCTAAATGATGTGAAGAAGATTCTAAAGAATAAATAATTGCTTAAAAAATTTAACTTGTAATTATTGTCAGAAACCTTGAATTGGACAGTTCCTAGTAGACGGTTTGAATAGTACATATATTCTGATTTATTTATTTTGAAACTTATCTGTTTCTTTATTTCAATACTGACAACATATACTTTCAAAAATTATTTTTTAATAAATTTTGAGTTTTATTTAAGCAGAAAGAAATAACATGTTTATTACAATTGTATGGTGCAGATATATTTTGCTCCAATTTTAAAGTAAAATCAATTTATCTTAGGCATCACATTTAAAGAGATTTAAAAGTGATGCCTAAAAACACAGATATAAAACTAATGTAAAATCGTATGCTTGTATCAAAAATAATATTTTATAAGGGCAAGTTTAGTGAAGGATAGATCTTTCTTTTAATTAGTTCTATAATGAGCTACATATTGCTCTATTGTCTGCAACACATAATTTTATTTGAATACAACTAATTTCAGTTCCATTATTAACTTTCTAAATCTGCCTAATCATTTTGAGATCTTATAATCCAGCTTCCTAGAAAACATTGGCATTTTTAATGTTTGTTTTAAAAATTTTATGGGGGAAAATTACTAATTTGAAATAAAACCAAGAAATTTCATAAGTTAATTAAAAAATGTGTAAGCTGTCAAAAAAATAACTTATTTATAAAATTTTAAATTATTTTTTTAAGCTTTGATACAAATTTTTTAAAGTGGAACTAATTATACTAAGTAATACAAATTCATAGTATGTTACAAATATTTGCGCCAGAAATTGCTATTCATTTAGCGTTACATTGTGGGCACTTGTGAACCAATCACGGAGGCAAGTAGCATTACCCGTGTCACATCTGTTTAAAGGGTGGGCCACATTCATACATCATCTCAGTAAAAGACAAGAAACACAGAGAAAGGAAGAGAAAGTACACCCATGCCAGACTCGGGATTGGAACCCAGGTCCTCCCCATCCGTAGCCAGGTACGTTGACCACTAGACAGGGTAGACGAAAAAGAGTGAAATACTAGTGAGCATTTTATTTAAAATTATGCTAAATCTCTCTCATTTTACTGTGCATTTATTCAAGAGTTCTGTGAAAAAAATGTTACCAGTTCTGTCAAAGTATTTAATTATTTTTTCACAAATCAAAAAAAAGCATAAAATTAGAAAAAAAACATAAAATTATAGGAAATTCAAAAAGCGAACAATTAATGGACTGTTCTTTCCCTGCTTCACAATGTTTTAAATGAAAGTGTGTTACATTTCAATTATTTTAAAAATATAAATTCATAAGAAATACTCCCAGAAAATCTATTAGCTTATTTTTAACATTCATATTCAGAAATTTAAACTTTCATATTTTTTTAATATTTATTTTTTATTTTGTAATATTTCAAAAGCAACGAATCATAAGGTAAAGAGCTCAATAATCCTTTTATAATATATTATGAATAATGTATTTAAAACTTTTTTTAACATTAATTAGCCATTAAATGTTCAAATGCCTTTTAAATGTAAAAAAAAAATCAGTAAACAAAATATAGTAGCACTGAAATAGCAATTAATTTCCTCACCATAAATTTAGTAATCCCTTTGAGAAAATGTTGAAAACTTTGATTTGTTTTTAAATAGAGATAATAATTTTCAGTAGGTAATTAAAACATTTCAATTCACACTGGTATTTTCATGAAATAAATGAAATAATTATTTTTCTGAAAGTAGGAATGTTAAAAATTTATGTTAATTAGTGAAACTAGATATTTAGACCCTTAATTAGCTAGTTTTCTTTCAGCTGAGATTTAAAGAAGTATTATGATAAAAATTGAAATCAATTAAAAATATTTAAAATGTATTTAAAAGCATTTCCCATAAGAAACTCAGATTTGATTTAATACAACCAGTGCATACCAATATTTTGATAATATCATTCAAGATTTTGTTTTTTAAAATTTATAAAATGCCAAAGAAAGAAATTTTAGTATTTAACGTGACTAATTAATGTCAATTATGTACAAAATATTCTTATCATATGCTAATGAATTTTATATATATTTTTAAAAATCTTCAGTGATATGTAGTTTAATAAATGCTCAACTATTAGATTAAATAAATAATTTACAGATCTTGACTTTTTGTTTACAGCACTGCACCTGATCTTATAATTAGCCATAATAAATACAAAATGAAGTGCAAAATAGATTTTTAAAATTTTGTTATAAAAATAAATTTAAGTAGAAAAATACTTCTTTAATATAATTAATTTTAATACAATATAATATAATATAAATATATAAAAATATAATATAATAAAAAATATAATATAATTACCATTACAAAAAATATTACCATTTTCTTTCGAAAACCTATTTTATTCACGGGTTTAGTGAACAACTAATTACTTCAAAAACTAAAAGCATCACGTGTGAGAGAAATTTCTGTTTTTTTTCTTTAGAAAAAAAAAAAACAGAATCTTGTTCCTAAAAAATGATATGCATCCTCATTATTACTTTTGAATTGTGTATAAACTATTGCAACCAAGTGTCTTTCTTTGGATTTTATTACAGATTGTCAATAGCTTTTGGTCTATTATTAAAGAATTATAATTAACAATCTATACTAAACTTTTTATAACTTTATAATGTATTCACCAAATCGCATATGAGTACCTCAATTTTTTCACTATTTAAAGTAAGCAGATGTCATAAGTATTTCAACTTGTGATGTTAGAAATGCAGTTGTCAATGAGTATTTTAATATGAAGGTGAATGATATGTGCACATTTTTCTTGGAAAGGCAATTATTATCTTCTATACATGTCTGAAGATATTTATGTATTGAACAATTATACATAAGTATGGCCTATATCCTACACGATATTCTAAAATTATATATATAATTTCGAAACAATCAATTTAATATAATAAGGTTATTTTTAAATAAATAAAGTATACCTATGGAAATTGTTTCTTAAAAACAGCAATTCTCTAAAAATGACTCGTAACAGTTCTTCTTTTATCTATAGTTAGATCAACTTTTGCACTCATTAATCAAATTTATCTACATTTTCCCCCCAGCAGTTAAATAAATTATTTTGATTAATTATATATAAACACACAGGAAAGTATATTTTAATTTTAACTTTATTAAAACATATTAAGCACCGTAAATTTAGTCTAAAAAAATAAATATTTTTAATTAAGTATTAATGTAATAATCCATATAATAACTGATAATATTCTAGTGATAATTCATCTAATGTAACGACATGTGTATATTTTCAATATTTGTTATTACTTTAAATATAAAAT
The DNA here is from genome assembly GCA_026290005.1 of Latrodectus geometricus. Taxonomy (NCBI): domain Eukaryota; kingdom Metazoa; phylum Arthropoda; class Arachnida; order Araneae; family Theridiidae; genus Latrodectus; species Latrodectus geometricus. The sequence continues at coordinate 388,746 of JAPDSC010001205.1, forward strand.
CGGCAAATCATTTTTAAAATAATAATAAATATTTTCTTGTATTGGAAACGTAGCCTTATTTTGCTAGCTCACCATTTTGCTTTTTTTAGTGTTAGTTGCAAAATAAGTTCTGTTTTTTACATATACTTGCATCTATGTGTTTCGAAAACCCAGATTAGAATATAGATTTTATATTCTAATTTAGTTTAGGTTGACTTATTATATTCTAATATAGATTTTTCTAAAACCTAGATTAGAATATAGCGAATCATCGTAGACGTTGTATTTTTATCGCCTAAATACTTTTCATAAAGGACTTAATCACATTATATAAAAAAAAAACCTTTTTCATAATAGTTTTTTCATTCTAAAGCACTGATTAACTTAAAACTTCAAAAAGCATTTTATTGATATATGCTTATAAAATATAAAATTTTTCAAAAATTTGATGACTAACTAATGTTGTTCGGAAGAATATTAATGACACAGTTTGTACAAGGAATTCAATCTATTTCTTAAAATAATTTTATTTTACAAAACAAAATGTAAAATAACTATGTTTCTAACTAGAAAGAAACATTTCAGCAAATAAAGTAGAAATATTAAGATTGCTGTCATTTATAACGTTATCACGTATGATAAAAAGGATTGAAGGCTACGTGATCTTTTGCTGAAATTTCAGCTAACATTCAACAGAACAAGGCGAAGCACTTGCTTGGAAATAAGTGAAGAATAGTATGATGGATGAAATTATCTTCAAACAGATTCTTTTATTCTTCATTCCAAAAACCTCTTTTTCATTTTTTCATGTAAAATATTTCAAGAGTAAAAACCCTATTTTTGTATAAAGAAAAGTAAAGAATATATTTGGCTGGGGAAGCAACTGTTGAATTGAAGCTTGAAAAGAAACACAAACTAAAAATGCTGTGACAAATATATAGAACGAAAATTCTATACTAATTTATTGGAGAAACAAATATGTATTCATTACATAATATTAACATAAAAAATTAATTAGTCTTTTATTTAATACTTTATATCAGAATCCTTACGACTACAGATTTGGTTAAAAATTTACCAAAGAAAAAAAGGAAATAATTTGGTAGTATAAAATCAATAAACTCGGATTTTCAATAATTAATGTAGAAATATGATGTATTAATGTTTGTGCTTTTCCATACATTCTATATATGCTCATAGATACCATTGATACAATGGAATTTAAAATAAAAATTTCATACTCTTATATAATTTATTTGTTATAGTATTTAATTGTTTTGAAATATGTACCGAATATTTAACACAAGATTTAATATTAAAGCTTCAATGCATTATTTAAGTATTTATAAAAGAGAGAAAATATTCTTTTACATTAATGAATTCACAGATTAGAAAAGAATGGCATTTTATTATAATTTATAACTTTGAAAATACATAATATGAAAAATACTGTACAGAGAAAAATATTTAGTTTTCTTTTACAAGCAAAAATGCACAGGACTTTCAGCCGAAATATTAGCACTCTGATTCTCGATTCAACAGTTCTTGGGTGCAAGTCCAACTTTGGGCTTAGATGATGCAGTGATTTTTAATTCGTATTTAATGAATGACTTAACATCATTAATTCCGGTCTTGTATATACAAAAACGATCGATGAATGATAAGCCCAGGAAAAATGCATAATAGCCAGAAAAGGCTGGAAACTGAAAAGTCTAATTTAAACCATGTTTTCTGTTGTTTAAATTCTGTTAGGTATTCATGTTTTAAGTGTAATTCATTAAATACAATTTAATGAGAATCCGGTAATGATTACAAATATTTTTTAGTAAAAATAAATTTATCTTTCAATCATGTAAGCCTAAATTATTTTAATTATAAGTTTATATCTTTTTCTTAAATCAATTTCATTTATGCAATTGACTTATTGTAAGATAAAAAATCAAATTAAATATCTGAACAATTATTAAATTTCTAGTTCTTTTACCATTACAAATGAAAATGCTATTTTAAATCCATTTTCAGATTCATCATTTGTGAATATATTTTCGTAAATGTCTAGAGGGAAATTCAGTAAATGTTAAGTGAATTTAAAAACACTTCATTCCTATTTCAAATTCTATATTAGCATTTTACATTATATAATGATAAAAATTAGTAATTAAGAACTGTCAAGGTGTGTATTTCTTTGGAGTACGTTTTATTGTATGTACTTATACACTACAAAACTATTATGCTCTACAAAAAATACTTATTGCAAAATGTTTAAATATATATTTTTGATAAATTAATAATTTTTATGTGAATTAATATATTTTAATAATTTTTATATAAATTATTAAAACTTTGATCTTTTTATATTATTAATCATTTCAAATTAGAAACAAACATCATGCTTAGAATTTTTTAAATTCTTCTATAATTTTAATTCATGCAATTCTTTGGGCATCAATCAGTTGCTTTAAACATATTTTATTGGATTTGGCATATAATGACAGCAAACTGTTTCATATTTGAAAGATAAATTTCATTTAGATTATTTTCTATGCATACGGCTTAGAAAATAAACTTCTAAAATTTTAATAAACTTAATAATTATGAGAAAAAATCTTAAGAAAGATGTATTAAAAAAAGTCTTACATGTTTAAATACTAAAATAAAAAGATTAGAATTGCTTTTATTTTTGAAATTTTTAGAGGGGATAATGCTTTAGAAAAAATAGAATTCTTCACATCTACTTAATTAACCCACAAAAGATCAAAAAAAAAATTCTGGGAAAAAAGCAATGTAGAGGAAGTCATCTATGAACAATTCACTTACTGTGTTTTCTTTATATTTAACTTGCTTTAGATGCTTTCATGCAAAATACTTCAAGTAGAAAACCCAAGGGAATATTTTTTCACTTTCTTTTGAATCTTACTCGTAAAAAAATACGCAAGAGTACCCATATAACTTGTAAGTCAATTTTTGAACTTTGAAAAATGTTAGAAAAAATCTTATTTATTAGAAAGTTGCGTTTTGCTAATACATTATGTGACTCAATAGTAATCTCATTTTTGTATTCAATCGAAGGTGTTTTATTAGATATTTGATGTTCAATCATCAGAAAGTTAAGGAAATTTATTTAAAAACTTAAAAAACAGAAGAAAATTTTTAAATATAAAGGAAAAAATAGTATTTTATTATTTAAATTTGAACAAGTCCTCCTTTTTCTAAATACTAAGCGGAAGTAAACTTATAAAATGTATATTTTATTTAAATAACATATTAAGTTTATAGCAAATATCCAATGTATTAAAAATATCCAATATTTGCTTCAAAAATAATATCCCAGTTTCTCAAAAATTATATTGTCTGAATTGTTTTCCATATATTATACATAACTTCATTTAAAATATGTGACAATTTAGAACATATTAACCTTACTAATAAAAACATTCATGCTTATATCAAATTTTTATAATTTATATTTGCACATTTACAATTATTTTTTTTACTTTCTATCATTTAAAGAAAAATTTTTTTTATTGATTGCATACTATATACTCATGCACTTAATATAAAATGTAGGATTCCTTATACTGGGTCGATATTAAGATTGCTTGTAGTCTGATATGCAAATAATTTCATCATAAATTTATTGAAATCCATGTCTTTTATAGAACTTTGTTCTCAGATTCTAAGAGTAAAAATCATCTTACTCTTAGAATCTGAGAACTGTTCACTTTGAGGAAACAATATACTCTGTTTACTTAAATTTTATAAATTCCTAATTAAAGTTTTGAGAATGTTCTTGGGGAATTATTTTTTTATTTAAAATTTCATCTTACATATTTTTCAAATAAATATCTCTAATATTTCATTGTTCAACAAGATAATTACCATATTCTGTCCTTTAAAAATATTAATTTTTATTTCCAGTAGAAATATTTAAAACATGGAATATTTAAAACATTAGATTTCACATTAGAAAACCAATTTTCATTGTATACTTTTCATAAAACTTAAAACACAAATATATTTCTTTTATTAAATAATATATATTTGATAGAGTGTAGAGACCTTTCGCTCAGATTAAAATTCATTTGTAAAGGAAGCTATTATTTTTGTAATATTAGTTTTTATTTTAGTCTCCACGTATAATTCAATATTTTTTTCTATTCACAGTATAACATAAATCCTTTTGCCACTTGATGTGTATGAAATGTAAACAAGTTCAATATATTTAAAACAAATCCATTCGAATTTAACTTATGTTAACTAACTGAGTTATATATATATATATATATATATATATATATATATATATTTATTTATATATATATGGTAAGAGAGGAAATAATATTGTTATCAAGAAGAAGTAAAATATGATCGAAGTATGATAGCATGGCTTCATTTCTCTTAAGTTGTGTACGCAATTGGTTTTCTAAGTTATCATTTCCAGTTCGCAATCATTAGTTATTACAGAAAAATGTGGTATTCTATATAAGCTTGCAATATGAGTTCAAATGTATTAAAATTCGAACTATGCAATGTGACATGAAGTGTTATACTCTTGAGATGATAGCTTGTGATTCCATGATAAAACAGAAAATAAAACAGGAAACATGATTTCATAAATATAATTAAAGAAAATTTTAATATCAAATGTGTAGGGTTTCTGCAAAAGTCGTTATTTTTTTATTTTTTTCATTTTATCATAATGTTCTAGTGGGAAACGTTTTAAAATAAGTACAATTTTTTGTAAAAGATAAGCTTAAAATTAAATTTTTATAGGAAACAAATTTATTTTTAAGTGGTTCATTGAGTAAATTACTTGTGTGTCAATATTTTTGTAATTAAAATTGCAAAGATAGATACATTTTTTTCATTATTTAGTTAACTTTTCGTTCCCTTTAATAAGTAATTTCTTCCATATTTAAAGGATCTTTGATTGTAAAACTAATGACAGGTTAATTATCTTGAGTTTTATTTGAAATTCTTTTTTTACTACATATATCAACTATAAATGAGAATTATTCAGTGAAGAAATTATTTTATGATATAAAGATGAAAAAAAAATATCAGAAATTGTTCTTAAAATAAATAAGTTATTATTCATAAGTCATAACTTTAGCTTTTTTATATGAATTTTGCATTTACGTATCTAGAGACTAGACAGAAATCTTTTCACACATAATACGATAGGGATTCAACACAATCATTCGGAGATATTTACTAAGATTTTTAATCAACAATACGTGCATAATCTGAAAAAATTTATAATAAAATTTTAGATAAGTGAAATCTGACTAAAGAGAGAGATAAATTTCTTACTATGCAAATAATATTGATAGGGATTTTTTTTTCCATTTAAGAAATTAATTATTTCATTCTAAACAAAAATATAAAAACTTTTACATTATGAAGGTATCCAAATAATTTTAAAACTAATCAATTTCATAAGCAAATAATATCAAGCAAGATATTCTTTTTAACAAGAGGGTTTTGAAAAATGCTGGGAAGTTAATTTTAAAAAAATAATTTTCAAGCAACAAATTCGAATGAATTTTTTCCTTTTGAAATTATATTCATTATTAAATTACTTCATGAGTGTCAATTTTTTATAGGTTTGTAATTATGAAAAGTTTGTCTTATAAGTGTGTATAAGTGACTTGAATAATATGAATAATTTCTCAGTTAAAATTCTGTGAAAATATGTATTTTAACTAAATGATTTTTAAATAAACTGTTTTGAATTAAAAAAGACAAACAAATAGTTTTAAAATACTCACCAAGGAGAAATTATTACAATTTAATAGAAGAAAGAAATGTTAAATGGAGACAAAGTGAAAAGAGTTATAATTTATATATCACACATTATCATATATTACTTTATGAATGTTACTACATGACACTAATTCTGAGATGAAGCATCATTCTCTCAAATCTAATCTTGTCTTTTTGGCTTCTAAATAAAATGTGTTTCTGCCCCAACTTCCTTGATTTCAGTAGCTAGAATTATGAATAAAATGGCATAAAATAATAGTAAAATTTATAAAATTGTAATGGCCAGTATATTATGTTTCGAAAAATTTAAGTATGAAATTAAATTTAAAATCTTTTATATGAAGCTAAAAACACATTAGAAATTCATTAAGATTAAAACAATATTTTTCCATTAAATTAATAACATGATATTATCTTTTCATCATTATCAGTAGAAATAAATTTACCATTTTTAAACATGAGTAGTTTTAGAAAAATGGCAAACCAAATGTTTGCTTAGGCATAAATATGTTGTTGTGTCCAATGCTTCAAGATCTAGCGACAGCTAGATCAGATCCATGAGACCATTTACCCATGCAAGTCCAGCACCAGAAGTGAACTCGCATGTACATCTTAAAATGCCAACCCCAAACAATCGAGAATATGTTCAGGGGAAGCCGGTAACAGGTGGCACTTGGTACAAGGCAGGAAAATCTTTAGATCAGATTCAAAGGTTATGCATTTCAAGTACCCACTGATTAGTCTGGAGATATAACCGTTTGATTCTGCCTTCTTCGAATTCCAAAGCACCCCTGGGCTTTTCCTAGTAAACTCGGAATGGGTAAGAGGAGATATTCAGACGTGCTAGTCTTTGAGTTTCATCATAGAGAAAATCTCTTGATAAGTAAGAGCATAATCCGCGGTTTCCATCCCAGAGCAGCAATTGTCGGCCAAGGTATCTGTGACTTTATTTCCAGAGACGTTAACTTGTGAGAAGATCCATCAATATAAGTCCTATTAACCAGCTTCGTTTTTGCTTTTTCAAATATATTAATACATTGGCATGCTAAAATTAATATTTCCAAATTTATATAGCCAAATGCTGATACGAAGATTTTTCTATATTTAAGCGCATTTTGGAATGCCATTGTAATTTTCCCAAATTAATATTTTTCAAAGATCATTACAAGCCAATAATAACCCGCACAAAATTATTTCAAGCGCATCCAACAAACAGCTCCTTACGTATAGTTATTATTTACGTACGTTATAGTTAAAGTACTCCTTATGACTATAACTAATCCTGTAACTCAGAAACGCTGTATTAGATATTTCTACTTATTTGAATAAAAGAAATAAGATAGATATATAAGCTGGGTATAAAAGTGCTTTATTTAAAATTTATTCTATTCAATATTTATTGATGCTTCATTTTATCTTCTAGTTTTTTTATATTATCCGCATGTCACCATTTTTTTTATCACTTAAAATTTTTGCATCATAAGTTCCGTAACACTGAAACACATTTCTACAAATTTGAAAAACAGAAATAAGATATATTTATATGTTGAGAATTAAAACATTTTATTCAAACATTTTCTGTCATCTAAACATAACGTCTGATTAGTTCATCTTCGATTGGTACGGTAACGTGTTTAAGAAAAATATTTTTTAATAATATAATTAATTAAATAAATAGATAAAAATAAAAATATAATGTTATAAGAAATCAAAATTACTTTAAAAGCAGTTTTTGAATTAGATTAAATAAAAATGCCATTTACACTATTTATTTTTTCTAACGATCAGGAATATTGGAACTATTTCATACATGAGATGGGAGATTGGGGAAAATTTTTTAAAACAATCTCTTTGTATTTCCCATTTATGATGCAAAAACAACTTTCTTCCATAAGTAGATGGGTGATAAAAATCAAAATAAAACATAAGATGATTTTGAGTACTCGTGTTTTCGTGCACCAGAATTCTTTAACATTATAACAGATTGAAACAATGTTTTTAAATCAATGTACTCTTAGATTAAATTAATTCTTCAAAAAAACTTTTAAAACGTTAATACTAAGTGAATTTTACATTACTTTCATTATTTCATCATTATCAAAGCCTAGCTTTCGCATAATCACTGAAATATTCAGTAAATATTTATTTATCTGCAAGTGCAAAAGGAATTCGGCTATGAGTTCTTTTAACAATTTTTCATAACATTTATGATCATCAAATTACTTAAAAATGAAAAAAAAATGCAGAATTATGTTTTTCCAATTTACAAATTCAGAGATTTAATTTGTAGAGAAAGAATTTTAATTTATCCTCTTTAAGTTAAATTTGATTGCTTCAGTATTTAATCTACAAAATCCTATAGCTAGAAAGTAAAATATTTCAAATGGGAAAGTAATTAAAAAGAATGATGAGTTTAAAATAGCTAATCATATAATTAGTAATTCAAATATCATTTATTATCAAAAATATTTTAGAATCTTTTTTGAATTCAAACAATTTTGAAACTAGTTTTTGTTTGATAGGATAGCACAAAACATATTAATTATTATCTTCTGTACTTTCTTCTGTACCTAATGGTTTTATCATACGCGTGCTTAATTATTTTCTTTAACTAAAGGAGCATCTTTGGTAATAATATTTAACAATAATATTTAATGTTATAAATGAACAAAATCACACACAAACACAAACAATGTTTTTTTCATATAAATACTTCATGGAAAGTGGTGTAATGTATACTTGTAATACCAATGTCTAGTTCCTTGGCTAGTGAGACCATGTGAAAAAACGATTTTAGAGTTATTAGAACACTATCAGTAGAGAAAATATTTGTTTTTACACTTATTTTTGTTACAGATTATCGTTCTTTTAATAGCAACATTTCTTTTATGCAATATTCAAGAAAAGAATTTGATAGCAAAATTATCTTTAATCATGATTCACTTTTTTTAAGTTTTTTATAATTAATAGTTACTAAACAAGTATCTTCAAATTGAACGAATTCTAAAATTTAAATAAAATATTCTATCCTTTTATCCACCGTCAAGAGTAACAAAATTGAGAATTTTAAGAGTATTCAACTCAGAAAACTGATCAAAATAACCAAGTGCTTAAATTACATAATATTCTGGATTTTAAATAAATAAATAAGTTTCAGGAAAATTCAAAACCCAACTTCATAGAAAGCATTTACCTGTTTCATGGCAAGTTTTAATGAAAAACAATCTTGTCATATCAATTTCAAATTTAGATTTAAGAAATCACTAATTTTTACAGCTAATTACTCTAATATAAGGCATGTGTTTAATTTTACGTTACTGTATAAATTTCGTTTGACTTAAGAAATTTTTGAGAATAGAAATTTAAAAATCTGTCATGTGTTTAGACATTAATTTTGGCATTATTAGAGTGAAAATAATTATAGAAAAGTAAAATGAGATGGAAAGAAAGTTGAAAAGATAAAGATATTTTTTACTCCTTAAAAAAATAATTAGTTTTTATTGCATTTGAGGTGCAAAAGTGTACTCCCATACACCTGATTCAGCATGTTTATTTTATGAAGAGTCAGATCAGTATCAATCAGTTTTTAAAAGTAGAAATTACTGCCCAGTTTTATCAAATGAATAAAGGAAACTTTTAAAGATTCTAAATTTACTTTTACAGTATCAATCATGAAGAAATGAGTTTTATTTGAAGCTCTCCAGTCAAAATATGATATACTATTTTTATTTAAACTCCACACTTTTTTGACAATGTTTCAGATGCCCTGTCTTTTTTCTTAGAGGACAATATATTGCACTTTGTCAATTATTTCTGAAGTTATGACAACCTAGAAACGCTGTGCTTTTTATCCTCATAAAAGAATTTTAGACCATTTTTTGATCACTGAAAAAGCTTCAACAACCCCTTTTTTATAATAAAATAAAACAGTATATAATTGAAACACACACCATAGATTATGTTTAGAATTTCTTATCATTTTGTTCATATTAAAAAAAAATTAGAAATTTATTCTGCTTTTCTGATATGGAAAACATCTGGTGAAATAAAACTATATTGCCTTTTTTTTTATTTTTCTTTCGAAAAATGTATAACATTTATTTTAATACTATTTTATCTACTACTAATATTTGACATTTTATTGATTCAGAATGTGTTTGTAGTATTTTTGTTATTAATCATCTGTGTCCTCAATTTCCAAACTAGTTTTTGTATAGTAAACATTATTTTTATTAGATCTATTCATATTAATGTATAATTTACTCCTGGTAATCTTTACATTAATGTTACATAATGTAATCCTAGTAATTTAAATTTATGATAAACAAAAAGATTCTTTTTAGAATTTCTCAGGAGAAAATTTTATTTGAAAAGCATTTAGCAATTTATAAACATTCTTTAATAACAGTAAAATATAACAATAGAGAATTTTACATTTGCGAGACCATTTTTATTATCGTAAAGATACATTTTTTGTGTTTTAATATTAATTTAATCCATTTTAATATTATTTTATTTATTGAAATAGAACAATGATTAATTGGATTAAAATAAGTTATATATTTAATCATTTATTATAATACTTATCTTCATAAAAGAGTTGTTTTCACACCATCTCGTAAATTTATAATCACAAGAGTTTCATTAGATTTTTCCGCTTCTGTTTAAAATATAAGTTCTTTTTGGTTACACCAAATTCCTCAGATAGTTTGGAATTGTTTTTGAAAGAAATATTGCATTGTTTTTAACGAATCATTTGCTGTACATATTTTCATATTCTCCTTTTCACACTATTGTTCTAAATTTAGTTAAAAAAAATTCTAGAATTTCAAAATTAAGAAAAGAAGATTTATTAAAAACTATCTCGATAAGCCCCAATTTTAACTAAGCCAATATAAGTTTTAAATTAAAAATAAGAGAAAAAAACTTTTAGTGTTAAATATGTTTTTATGTAAAAACAAGATTTATATTTCTAGGACTCATTTTTTGAAAAACAAATAACTACTAAAGTATTCATTATCCTGTTTAGAATAAATGTAAAAACTATGCAAACGCAATAAAGTTAATTGAATCAAGAAACTCGCTTGAAAATTTTCTATTATTCTTCAAATTCAAAGATAAGGAAAATAATGAATTTTTCAAACAATTCTTAAAAATGTAAAGATACTTGTATAAAAATTTTTTTTATATGTACATAAAAGAATGATATAATTAAATTTCTCTTATAAACTAAAGATGGAATATAAATATTCGATATTACATCCAAAAACTTTAAATTTCTTTTTTTACAATTTTTTATTACAATACAATATTTTTAGCATCAAAAACTTTTAGTGTTAAATATGTTTTTATGTAAAAACAAGATTTATATTTCTAGGACTCATTTTTTGAAAAACAAATAACTACTAAAGTATTCATTATCCTGTTTAGAATAAATGTAAAAACTATGCAAACGCAATAAAGTTAATTGAATCAAGAAACTCGCTTGAAAATTTTCTATTATTCTTCAAATTCAAAGATAAGGAAAATAATGAATTTTTCAAACAATTCTTAAAAATGTAAAGATACTTGTATAAAAATTTTTTTATATGTACATAAAAGAATGATATAATTAAATTTCTCTTATAAACTAAAGATGGAATATAAATATTCGATATTACATCCAAAAACTTTAAATTTCTTTTTTTACAATTTTTTATTACAATACATTATTTTTAGCATCTTTCACTTTGAAAAGTATGTATAGATTGAGAGATTCCCATACATTTCATTTTCATTATACTCCATTTAGATACATTATTTAGGGAATTAACAGTTAATACTGATGCAAGAAACTAATGCAAAAAAAAGTGATCAATTAACAAATGAATGATTACCTACTTCATTCTTTTATAAAATCATGTTTCAAAATTTGGTTTTCGCTCATGCAAATTTTTAGAAAATTATTTCATTAATCCCATCTCTTTCGTATAGTGAAGGATCTCCTTTTGTAGATTCTGAAAATGTACAATATCTCATTTTATCATCTGTAACAACTTTGAAGACGTGGAAGTTAAATGGTGAAACTTTCAATCTTGCAAAGTTAAATACAGCTTTTTATGAAGTGACTTAGACTTAATTAACTTGTCAGCTGCAGCTTAGTATAATTTCGTATAGACTCCAAATTATATATTTGGAAGATTGTTTGTTTTATGAAAAATACTTGAAAGAAGTAGAATAATATATATATATATATATATATATATATATATATATATATAAAATATGCTTGTATACATTTTTTTAAAAAAAGGAAATATTTACACCGAGTTTTAAATTTACTCGTATTCATTTCAATTAAAAAATTACTTTAAATTTTATTAAATGAAATTTTTAATTGAAATAAAAACGAGTTATTTCAATATAAAATTAATTGAAGTTTTAAAAAAATTTAATTTAATTTACGAAAATGATAGAGATTTTCTTTGAAGTGCTAAATATATTCCACATGCACAGGTCTATTAAAATATATAATCTGTTATGTAAAACTATTCATTATATGTTTCCTTTTTATTAATGATAAGTCCTTTTGATTATAAAATACCATAGTTATTATTAAACTATATAATATAATTACATACATGTTGAACACAATGTTTAAATTTGTGGTGTGGTTAATTTTCCTCCGGAAATAGTCCAATACTAATATCACTTTCAATTAGACTTGTAAAATTTCGATTAAATTATATTATTTTTCTACAAAATACGGGCAAATTAATTATCAATACATATTTTAAATATTATATTTAGCTCAATATAATTGGCTAATAAAAAATGTTCATTTTCTTCAGCCAATTAGATATTCAGAGTGAGGTAGATCAGTGTCTTCTAAGTGGATTCGAGTTTACTCTTCAAACATAATGTTGGATGAATCTTGCGTTAAGGGTATTTGAAAAATAAATTTAAATCCATAGATCTTAAATGAGAAACCTTTTCAATTTAATAATTTGCCTTGATCTTACGGTCCTCGAAGGGAATTTTAAGAAATTAAATTTTAAAATGAATTTCAGCAATGTATATTAATATAAAATTAATCACGATATATAATTTTCATGTTAAGAAAAACTTTTAATCCACAAACATTTAGCAAAACCAATTGAACTTGTCCGTATTCCATACTGAAATACAATCAAAACACAATTTACAGTTTCTTTCAACTTTTAAACTTGTAAAAAATATTGATATGATCCTTTAGTTTAATTAATCAATTTTGTATAGCATACTATCGCTCAGTTACAAATGGAATTATTTCTTGTTTAATGGCTAATATATATTTAATTATTTTATGCGAATTACTGTGATTCTGTGCCAATACAAATGTAGAATGTAGTCCTTTTAATGAGGTACAACATATTAAATTCCTAGAATATACCTTATGGAGTTAAAATAATTAAAACTAAACCCATTAAAGGGATTTACAAAATTTTCCAGCAGATATGCAAATATACATAGATGATTAAATAGATATTTTTTCTTGTTATTCAGTCTCCAGGATTAAATTTTACACATTTTACTCCTAAGAGAGAGGTTTTAACGTTAGATTATGACAAACATGTTTGCTTATTAATTTGCATATTATTTTCACAACCAGTTTAATTTGATAGTCTAATAATATGAGATGATTTTGTGAAAACCTTTTGTCTTCTAAGGTAAATTTATTATAGAATTATTGTTATACATATAATTTCAAAGTAACTATAGACATAATAACAGCAGTAAAAAAGTTATTACATAAACTAGAAATACAATATATTTATTTTGAAAAGCATATAACTTAACGACTGTGACATGGTGTACTTCATGTGCTTTGAAAAAATATACTGGATATGTCATAAATATATAGGTGTAAGAATTTTAATGAACTTGCGTTTTTACTCTTAAGCTGGTAAACATCTTCATATATTATGATAGATGAATAAGATGAAACTGTAATACAATTTAATATAAATATAATGTAAGCCATTTTTCTGTAATTCATGTTTTAGGCTAATTTGGTAGAAGATTTAATTATTTAATATCATTTGATAAATACTTTTGCAAAAATTTTTTAAAACAGTAAAAATTTTGTTTTCTTTAATTTGAAAATTCTTTTAAGTGTGGAAAGAGTATTATAAGAACCATATCACAGGTTTTAATTTTATAAAATATTAGAGGCGTGAGATAGTAATAGACTATATATATTTACATTCATAAAATGAAACCCTCAGCATGAATAATAATTTATAAGAATAAAAAATAATTAAAAATTCTCTTTTACTAATTTATTTTAAATATATTTGTATAAATACGAAAACATATTAATAATAAAATATTTAAAACTAAATGTCGACATAAGAAATTTCAGAAAGTATATAAAAACATTTATCTCTACGTATAGTATAAAAATATTACTTTCAATATTATTGATCGTAAAGAATAAAAAGCTCATACCATTATTACTTCAACAAAGATACCTACATAGTAAAGATAAATTAATCTCTCCAACAACAAATCCACACCTAACCCTGAGTTAAAGCAAAAACAGAGTAAATGAACATTTGCAGAAAGCTTTACCTTCAGTTCTATTGAAAATGAATTGTATATAGGGTGATACAAAACCATTCGGTGTAATTAATGGGAGAAATGTTTCCTAGAATTATATAAAGTTCTATTTTCTTGAATATTTTATCACATAAAAATTATTGAGAAAATTAATAAATCACTTCATAATTCTTTATTTTAGAATTATATTTTTAATTACTATTTTAAAGACAAAAGTTTTTATAGCAGAAATATTATATATAAAGTCAATGATACTAAAATTATAATTTATTAAAGGTATTATATTATCATTTGAAAACTGTCCACAAAATACTTTACCTTTAATAACACATTTTATAGAAATTCATCTCAAGATTTTTTGTAATATATATATATATATAATATAAAAATATGTATACTGACGTGTTGGATCGCATTCACCTCAATTCAATACTTCACGTGAGGACAAGCAAATTGTGCGCATGACAGTGACGGATCACTCAGCCACATTACGAACCATAGAACAGCATTCGACGCTGCTTACAGCAGAGTGGTCAGTCTGCAAGACTTTCGTTGCTTCGTCTACCCTTGTCGCAGAACCCCAGACGTCTCCGCCTCCAATGATGCTATAATAGAAGGTTGAGGACGGCAGAATGGAATGCAATTGTGTTTACTGACGAGTTATGCTTCTGTCTGCAACATCACGATGGTCGCATTCAGAAAAGACATGAACTTTAATATTTTTGAGTTTACTACAAAAAAGAATTTGGAAACATTTAAATTATACAACCGTATTATGGATATTGTATATTTTAAAAATTTCCGGTTTTTTAAACGTTACGTTTAAAGTGTAATTCCACAAGTTTTGTGGGTCACCGTTGAAGAGTGTAAAATTTCAAGAAAAAAAATGCATTAAAATGGAACAACAAAGCATTTACAACGAATGTACAAATCACTAAAAGTATTAAATATGTTGATTTTATCAAAGATTTAATATTTTGAATGAATTTAAAATTTAATCTCAAACCCTTTAATAAACGGCGTGTTTTCATATATATAAAACCACAAGTAAGGAATTAAACTCTTTAAATATGGAAAATGATCACTAGTAATGATGATTCAGAATGTATCCAAATAACCATTTCAGCGAATATTTTTTTTCAATTTCTCAACTAACAATATTTGAAAGTCACATCGTAACATATGCTATTTACATTCGAGATCATGAAAAATTTCATTCGCTCAAAAATGTTTAAAATCTAGATAATGCTGGATATATGCTTTCGGATATCAGCAATATCATCTAAATTAGGTATTTTTTTTATAAAAGTTGTTGAAAAAGTTTTCTTCTCATGAGCACTTGTCGAGCTAACTGTAAATAAAATGTTTTGTTGTAAAGAACAATGAAACTTTTTAAACTTATAACATTTAAAATATTGCAATGATATTAATTACCTATCTTGTAAAAAAGAACCTTTATAATTATAAGTTTTTCTTGTATCTTGATGAATCACTGGAATAATTTGTTAAATTATTATTATGTAGATGCTGAATTTAATTTTTCTATTCCTCAAAAGATGGTAATTTTTCTGAAATTGGAATTTAATCTCTCATAATTATCTTTTGATATCAAACTCTTCATAGATACTAGTCTAAATTATATCATATTGTCTTGCCATTCATTTGTGAAAGATTCAATCTCTGAAAGCTTTTTCTCTTTTATATTTATGATGTTTCATTGTTTATTTCATTATTACTGTAAATTACGACGAAATCTACATATTAATTCTAAATTGATTAATTCGGTATTCCTAAGAAAATTAGTTGGTAAAGAAAGATAATTCCATTCATATATATATATATATATATAAGAAATTATTTGCTGTAAAAGATTAAAAGGTAATTGTATGTCTGTGCTTGTATACACAAGAATGCACTAAAACACTTTTGTAATAAAAGAATGATGGATGAACTTATCTTGAAGCAATTTATCATCTTTCATTCCTCAGTTAAAACTGCTTTTAGACTACTTTATACAAGATATTTCAAGCTCGAAATCTCTAGAAAAATTTTTTCCTTGTATTCAAGGACATTTTCCTTAAAATGGAAAATCAAATATAAGCCGTCTATGAGGGTATCTGTTGATCATTTTTGAATATATGAAAAATGTATTATTTGAATTTATTTTATTGAGTTGTGCAATGTAATTCAAAGGATAAGCAGTTTTTGGAATTTAAATATCAATATTTAAGTTTAAGCATGTATTTAAACATGAATATTATTTCTAGGAGGTATTAGTTTTTATCATATATTAATCAAATCCATTGATTTCATTGGAGCAGTAAATGAAAAAAAATTTTTTATTTGAACATGAAAATCTTGAAAAGCATTTCTTCATTTTCAATTTATATTTAGAATACTTCAGTGTGGAATTATTTGAACTGGTAGCTAAACAGACTGATTTGTGACTATGTCTGTTTAGCTACCATTCAGACTGGTATCGAAACAGTGTAAGAAAAATATATGTAGAAGCCAAATCAATAAGGAAAGAGATCGTTCAACTACAAACAAATGTATTTATTGATTATGACAGTAACATTCTGCAATTTAGAAATATAATGGAAACATATGACTTTGGAAATAGAATATTCTAATACTGATATTTTGCTTCGCGCGAATAGGTTGTTTATAATTAAAATGTAATTTTTCTCAATAAAAATAATTTTCTTGAAAATAATAAAACTAAAATTAAAGTGAAAAATCCTTGCATAAAATAATTTTTTAAAATATTAAATATTTGATAAAAAGTTTGTTGCTTATTATTGTTGTTGTGTGTTGTGTTTTTTACTATTTTCCAGTTTGATTGTATATTTTTAGTTAATTTTGTTCTTAAAACATTAGTATGCGGAAGAATACCAAAAGTAAATAACCAAACTTGTTAAATTTTAACACCATTTTTTTTTATTTTAAAGTTCACATTTAAATTTCAATTAAGGAAATATCAAAAAAATAAAGAATTCTGAGGTCTTGATAAATTTATTTATATCTATGTAGAAAATCCAAGTAAAAACAGAAGCGAATATTACTATTGAATTGAGAAAAAAAGAGTAATTTTTATGTTTCAACATTTTCATGAAGAAATTTCTTAATTTATTAGCAAAATAAGTTTAATTTTAATCAATGTCATTCTCAGTAGCATTTGGTATTTTTATTTTATAGTCCTTATATATAAAAATATGGTAATCTTATATTCATATTAATAATGAGTTTATTAATGTTTCGGATTTTGCAGAATTGCTAAAAATATTTTGAGAGTTTAAATGCATTGACCTTGAATAGAATTTCACTTCGATAAAAAATGGCGCATTATTCGCAGAATAAGTTACCGGGACTAAAGGCTTAAGCAATATTTATTTTAAGATATCACATAGAAACTATGTTTTCATCATTTATAATTAATTGCTTATCATTTCAATTCATTATTTTCTAAATTTACTAAATTTTAAATCTACCTGACTTTCAGCATTGCTCTTAACTAGTATTAAATTTTTAAATTTTAATTAATATTTATTATTAATGAAAGCTGTTTTATGAAATACATTTCATGAAAACAAATTTAATTTTTCTTTTCAATTGTCTGTGTTTTCATTTCTCAACATTTCATAAAATATGCTTGCATTTAAATAGAGCACACATTTAAAGGTTGTCATCTTCTTTAAATTATACAGTAAAAAATGTTGACAACTATCGAGAGGGTGGTTAAAAATTATCCAAAATTCTTAGTTTGAGAGAAGCCATTACAACTCTATATTTTCTGTGAGTGAGATGATTTTAATTGATAAACTATATTTACTTTTTTATGTATTTCAGACATTGAATGTAACAGCTTGATTCGTCAAACCTGATTTTAAAGCTTCAGTTGGTATCGGTTTCCTTCCGCATGTGAAGCTTGACAACGCAGTAAATGAGAAAATGCCCCGCAGGAACTACTGAAAATTTCATGTATCATAAAACCACCCAGTGTGTGTGTTCAAAGGTTTATCGTAAAAATACGCTCGTAAGGGCAATGATGTTCAGTCATAAATCCTTAGTATCCATTTTATAAAGTGTGCTGGACCGGTGACGAATAAGAGCAATAGCTCACTTACAAAGATTTAGAGGAATGCTCTTAAGATGATTTATAGTTAAAGCAGCAAGTTTCTATAATGTCTATCAATTTAAAATTATATTAAACTGCCTCTGTGAAATTATTCTCTATTTTATTGGAAACACCTTAAAGTATCTATTAATTATGGATGGGGATTAGTATTTTTTTAGAAATTTCTGTGGGGATGTATGTCGTTTAAAGATTTGAAAAAATTTTCTCACTCCGAATGAAAAAGTTATGTGTGTGTGTTTCTGAATAGATTATATAAAAATATCTCGCTTTAATTTACAGAAGAATTTTAATTGTTCTAAAATGAGATAGTTCTTAAGAATAGAATATATCTACTGCTTCAGTGTATTTCCTTTATAACCTTACTTTTAAATATATTTCATAAATTACTATCCTATTCTTTGTACTTATGATGTACATATTTATTATTATTCATGTATATGTATGGAAATATTTAAGTAGATATAAATATAAAATACAATTGTTTTTTACAAAAATACAAATATAAAATAATAATTTATGCTGAAAACATAAAATAAATATATGAATAAAGCATTATTTGTAGCCTTATAGTAATTGTGTTGCCACCGTTGATTGCAATCAGAAGAAAAACTTGAGAAGCAGCTGAAATACGATGAAAAATATAAGAGCTTATAAGATTTTCTCTCAACATTTTTTATTGTCATTAGTGAAAAAACTCAATGTCTTTGATCATTAGAGTTATCATAAGCTGTACAGTTTGAAACAAAATCAGGTAAAATATGTTTCTTGCGTTGTATTCTTTATTTTCTTTGTATTCTGTATTATACGTTTTGTAACAGAAAACTAATTGAATGAACATTTAAATATTGTTTTTCTTTTTAAGGATGCATTTTTTGTACTCTATAATAAGAGGGCAATAATTCTTATTTACTTTTGGCCGTGTTTCCTTTTACAAAATTTAAAGCCCTAGTTATATTTTATGAATGAAACGACAGCGAATTAAGTTTTTTGATTGTATCTATAAAATAAAATGTATGTGTGATCAGGTTACATCATTTTATCAGTGCATTTTTGGGGGTGCGTTTTATAAACTTTTTGTAACAGTTTCATGTAGCATATTTTCTAGTAATGTTCACTATAAATTCGTTTCAATTCAGAAGTAAAGGCTCTGATTTTTTACAGATTAAAGAAGTTTCTCGTTGAATCAAATGTAGATAGTAAAATGCATTATTTTGATATTAAAAATGAATTTTGACATTACAGAAACTTTCTTGAGTGCGTAGTATTAAATATTTAATTTATCCTCACGAATTAAGATATTTATAAAGAGTATATTTTGTTGCTGTTAAATCTCAAATACCATGTAAAGCCATCAAATTGTAAGGAACATTTTTCTTTCCTTATTTAAAAATTTTATTAGACAATATCTCTTGATAAAGTTAGTTTTTGTTTTTTTAAACTACATTTGAATATAACTAACTATATTTGAATTCCCTATTTATGTAATTGTATAGTTAATGAAAAATTACAGAAGTATTTTACATGAATTTTCTCATTCAGGAATAAAGTTAGTTTCAAAATTATCCGCATATATTAAATTTCTCCCTATTGAATAATTCAAGAAAACATGTAATTGAAAAATATCACATTTTTAAATACTCGTTTGTTTACATGTAATGCAATTACTAACTGTGAATGAGTGTTGAATAAATGTTTTGTCTGAAAAACAATTTAAGTCTACTTTATTTTACACATTAAGAATATTAATAAATGGTTAAGTGAAAGTTATTTCAGAAAACGAGGCTTTTCAGAAAGGAACCTCAATAGCATAGATAAACTGCCATTCAGAAAAATAAGAAAGATGAACCTTACGCACAACTGCATAGTAAGATAAGACCTGTGTAACACAAAAAAGTCACGTTTAGACATAATACAGAGTAAAATGATAAAAAAAGGTATTGATAAACTAGAAAGGCTAAAATAAAACTACTCTAAAATTAGAATTTCTTTAAAATTAGGAAAAACAAATGTTATTTATTTTTCAAAGCAGGAATTTTTTAAAATCATTAATCAATTTAGTGTTCATGGACATGAAATTTAATTTGCTTTGTTGAAACTTTTTCAGCTAAGCACATTAACACGCACATCCCTATTAAATAAAATAATCTTGAGTCAATCTTGAGAATTTTTTTGAACAGTTAATAAGCAGAATTATAATAAACATTATATTGTAATATTTATATCCTTGTTTTTATTTGTGATCACCCTTATTGAGTTTTTTTTTCTACTTACTAGAGTTTCTTAAAACGAGACATAGTTTTTATATAATTTAAGAGCATACCTTTGCGACTGAAATAAAACACGAACCTTCAAACTGTTGAACTGAAAATTTGAAAGCAAATCGTAAGAGCAATTGTAAACTTATCATTATAATATTGGGTGATGCAAGAATGCGATTCATATATGATTTATATGGTAGTATAATTGTTAAAAATCAAGGTTGTTTAACAAAAGTTCCATTTCTTATATTGTATTAACTTTTAAAATATGAATAATATTTCAGACTTTTATGCCACAGTATAAGTATTTTATTTCATATATAGCTTGAAACTAGTAGCATTTGTTTTCTCAGTTCTGCTGATTCCTCTTTAAGTAATATAAAACTGCAGTCATTTACTGAGTTGTGCCAATAATACATTACACTTAAACGAAATATTTTATCATTTATTTAGGAAATTTATCCTTCATTTAGTATTCTATTTTACTTTTGTTATTGCTTATTTATTGCTGTCAAAATAATTTTTTTTAACCTTTTATGAAAATAGAGTTTGTAAAAGTAATTCAAAAAAAAATAGTGTGGGTTTATTCTTGCTGCAACAGAAAATTTATGCGTTCAAGATTTCTTAAATCTCAGGATATAGTCACAGATTTTGATCAAAATTGAATATTTCCGTATGTTCTTAAAAATATGCTTGAAAATTTTATTATAATTCATCTGTTAATATGACTAATGCATTACCCTATTTATCCCATAACTACTAAAAATTCAAACAAATACGAGGTTTTATGTTAAGGAAACAGATGAGACAAATGATTTTATATACATAATACACACACACCCATATATATTGTGGATTTTAAAGGAAAATTTCCTTATCAGAAATTTTTCTTAAATGATTTGAAACAGAATCGAAAATAATTTTTATATAAATAACTTATATAAATTTGTATTTTACTGACGGCAAACGTTTGATCTGCTGTTGTTTTTATCGGTAAATTTTCTTTCTGAAAATCTTATTCTTTGCTAAGAAATAACATTGTCAGCCGTTCATGAAAGTGCCTGTACTTTACTGAACGTGAATTGTGATTGGTAGTTTCAAGATGGAAATACTTAATGTTAAATGAATAGATTTTTGGTTATTTGCTTAAAGAAGGAATTTTAATTATTTCCCAAAAGTAAATGTAATAAAGTTGTCAGCATCATAGCAACATGGAAGCTAAAACTCTATTAAAAACATGTTAATATTATATTGATTATTTCCATCGATGATAAATAGATTCAAAAGTTTTCTGCAGAATCAAAGGCTTCGTTTGAAGAAGGAAAGATTTCAAATATAAAAATTGACTAATATGTTTAAATATTTGTTTCTACTTAATAAGTAAACAAATTTAATGAAAATTTAATTTTAACCTAACAAAAGAAATAAGTAATGATATTTTGAAAAGTAAATTATTTAATTATAGAAAACAATAATTTTAAATTTAGAAAATTTGCTTATTTTATTAAAATATAAAATTGTTTGCGAGAAGTTTATTCATAAGAAAAACGATAACTAATGGAAACATTAATCTAATAACTGGAATTTAAACAATTTTCTGATAAGGTAATATCAATTTATAAATACAATATGTCTGTGATACAAAAGTTAATATATAATATATTACATATTATGTCCTTAATATGTTAATATATTACATATTATTTTGAAGAAAGATTTTTGTGGATCTAACTTACTCAGAATTTAACCAACAGTGTTTGAGAATAAATTCCAAGAAGATTGAAAATACGATAAGTCATTTTCATCTTACCCAAGTTTGTAAAGATTTAAGCTAGCATTTATCTTTATAAAAATAAATGTTTTTTCAGTTCCTTACAAATGAAAAATCACTTAACTTTTAAATATACATGATCATCACCTTAAAACATGAATATTTTAATACAAAAACACCAGTTTCAGGATTGATATATATGGTTCAGTGGTTCAAGTAGTTTCTTACAGATATTTTTTAATCTTAAAATCTACTTTATTAAATTTTTATTTTAAGAAATATTCGTATGCATCACACTTTAACGGAATGTAGAGCATTTTATTACTGATAAATCCAGCTTTCACCTGCTACACCATGATATTTCATTCTATTTTGACGACGTAGATGTGAGAGACTATTGTCATGTTGAGTCATGCATTGCCATAATCGTCCTGAAACCGATATCATGGTTTCGAGTGGTATTAAATTTTACTACAGCATTCTTCTAATAAGCATTGCCTGTGCACTGGACAAACAGCTCCACATCTTTGAGATGTTGGATCTCATGGTCTTTCAGTGCCTTTAGCAATATTTCAACTGGAGAATGTGTAATCGCATGTGGTGAACCATGTTCAAACCATAAAATGAAACTGATTCCTTGGTTTATTTTTTTTCCTAATCCATCGCCAAACAAAAACATGTTATCCATTTTTGCCTACAAATTGCCAGGAATGCACCATATGCTGCTACATCAAATCAATTTTCTCGTTATGTTGTAGATGCATGGACTTGTTATAACTCCAGAATTTATCCAATGCCTTTTTCATTCTATGCTAAGTTATAGACAGTCTTTATAGGCAACAATGTATTTTAACTAACTATTGATTTTTTTCTTCATTCAGTTTTCAAAAGAAGTTGTTGGTTTCAATCATTTGATCTTTCTATAACGTGTCATAGGCCAAAAAATTTATTCTGTGATATTTCTGGTGTTTCTTTCTGTTGCATTTAGTTGGTCTACAGTGTACCTTATTAATACCATTGTAATATCTTATCAAGATTTTAAGTTTATCATTAATTGCTAGAGCAATATTTGGTATAAATATTGCTCTGGTAATTAATACTGTACTAACTTGCGCAGTAGATGATAAAATATCATGAAATGGCTTTCCGCTGTTAGACTGTCCACTACGACTATACAATTATCAATGTAAAAAGTTTGAATGACATTGTGAAAATTATTTTCATTTTTACTTAAGTGATTGATATATCGAGAAAATAAAAATTCTTTAATTTACATATATATTTAAAAAGAAGCACTATTTTCAAAAATAACAATTTTAGTTATGCCCATAATTAATTTTGTAGAACTTTGCTTCATTTTATGCTTAACATTTTATATAACTAATGAGATAAAAATTCTTTAGATTTTGAATAGGAATTATTTTAAAACCAGCCGGATTTTATTCCAAAGAGTCCTGCATCAATAATGTAAAATAATTTTATTCGATAATGCTTTTATCAAGAACTATTTTCAACAAGTCTTAATAACCAATTTTTATGATATATTAGTTTGGGGAAAAAGTTATCCATTATTTTTTCAGTAGACGTCTGTAGTGATCGCTATCTCGTGAGGTATCTATAAAACAATTTCAAATTTATGCTCATTGGAAAGGTGACATTTGACACTAAAATATTCTCTTGCGATTTTTTGTTTGATTAATTCAGTTATGAGTACAAGGTTTTAAAAATAGAAGACAACAAACAGAAAATTCGATACATTTTAGTTTTTCTTTTATAATGGCGAAAATGCTAGCCAGGTGGCTAAAATTGTGAAAGGTGTTTATCGTCCTATATATGACTGTAACAACCAGTTATGCACAATTTTGGTTTCGTTGATTCCGTTTGGGTATTTGGATGCTAAAGATGCACCACGCATGGATACAACATCGTCGAGAATGTCTATAAAATATCAAAAATTATTAAACTTGACAGCATGTCAGCAGTCGTAGCTTCGCACAAGACCTAAAAATCTACATGAAAACTGTTTTAAACCTTTTTACAAAGCGAATCTGAAAGAATTTACAAAAAGTTCACGTAAAAATTATGGATTTCTTTTTCCCCAACCTAATATATTTTAATAGGCGCAGAATTCATATCACATTTTACAGTCTCTTACACCTTAGATAATTTTTGTACATAAAATCACCCAGTTTTTGAATTTTACAAACATACATTAAATAACAATTTGTTTATCCCTAAATCACTAATAATTATGTCTTCTTTCAAAATAAGACATGTTCACAAAAAAGTATTAAAATAAAGCTTTTCCTGAAAGCGTCGCTGAGATCGAATTTGAATGGTTACTACCTGACCTTTGATTCAGCAGATTTAGAGTTTGATTCCAACCTTAACCATGGATGTTTGGCTCGGATTTCAGATCTTGGTTGATGCAGCTCTTGTGTGCAAACCAATGATGTAGGTCTCAAAGTTGGTAAAAAATAAGTAAGAAAACTAGAAATTTCTTTAACTAAAGAAGGGAAAGTTATTAATATTTTACGTATGAACACAGTTGTATATTTTTGCACATAAAGAGGAATTTATTTACTGAAAGAAAACACTGAAAATAAATTACTTATTTTTCTGCCCATTTATTTGTGATTCCGTTAAATCTTATAAATGAAATCATTGGTTTTATTCTGCGATATTTTATAAAAGTAGTTCTTCCACTGGAAACATTTCCTTTGTCACACAATACCCCCAACACAACTAAGCCGCATATAAATTGAAAAAGTTATAAAATGTGTGATGCATTTAAATTGTAATATAAAATATACTTATGAGATAATATTTTAAATTAAATTTATTAACTGAATTATTAATTAGAATTTCTGAGAGAGTATCGGGAATAGCTATGTAATAAATACAAACATGGTGGTTGTCAAGTAGATTCCTGTTGATTGATCGGAATGCCCGTAAGTAGACCTCCGTTATTTGGACTGGATAATTTTATCAGTAACTGAACAGATTTCAAGATAAAAACTCAAAAATTATTCCTATTGCCAAATCTCTGCTGACAGGTAAAAATAACTGATATAAATATTGTTCAATCAAATAGTTTCTTCCAAACTCTCTCCACTTACCTAGAGTATCTGTTTACCCATGCCTGTTAATAATGTCATTAGAAGAAGCATTAGTCGTCATCAGCAGAAAGGGACCCTGCTTGAAATACATAGTTGAAAAGAAATAGTAGAACTTTGAATAATATTTATTTTTAGTTCCGTGCATGTTACATCCACTGTAATGTTCAGTATAATTAATACAGCAAAAAAAACATCTCTTACTAAATACTATGTGTTGTCTTTGTGTTATCTTATTCTTTAATGATACTGCATAGCACTCAATGGAAAATAATTTAACTGTCTATAAGACTGTATTGTATTGACATCGTTAAAAAAATTATACTACAAACAATTCAGGGTTGAAATATTATTAATTATTCTCTTTTGGTTAATGCAAACCTATTCCAAAAAAGAACGTTCTCTCACTAAGATTTACACTATATAACAATGCACATTATTTAATCTAGATAATTGAAAATGCGTTGAATTTGTGCAAAAGCTACAGCGTGATATTATTTATACTAGTTATATATTACTAAATATCTTAATAAAATTTCATATTGTTTCAACATATAGTTTCATATATATAGTTTAATGGTAGAAAATTTTATCAATATTTAGTCGTAAAAAACATTCTTGTACTACATTTTCTTGTAATTCCTAAACAATGTAATTCAAAGTCTTAACCAAAATTAATAGCTGTTGAAATGCATTAATTTCTTAGATTTGACTATAAAAACATTTTGTTTCACGCTTGTCAGTCTTTGATTAATGTGAGTTAATTAAATGTCCTTTGACCATTAATATATTTTTAATTCTCGCAATGGTATAATTACGCTTTCTGTTTTTTGAATTAAATACAAAGATTTAACACAATTAAAATTATTCTTCTTATATATAGAACTGCAACTGCTGTTATCTGATATAATTACTGTTTTATATTTCTGCTGTTTTATGTAAGAAGAAGGTTCATTCTGTTTGCTTTACATATTAGTTCATATATAAACATGATTGAACAAATGAAGTTAAAAATAGTGAATTATTTATAACTAATTAATAGTACGGTGTAATGTGTATAGAATAATAACAATATAAAGGTAGTATATATAAAAATAACAGTATAAAAATTAGAATAATAAAATTATTTAAGATGAATAGAAAATCTAGAAAAATTATGTTAAAAAATTGTAGTAAAAAGCTTTGACAAAATAGAATAAATATTCAATAACTTTTCGATAGTAAATGCAAAATGATAGATATATTTCGTATTTATTAACACATTGACTGCCAGTCTCTAGAGATGGGGTTGTTAGTTATTGCCTTGACATCGAAGTAGATTGTACCCAGAAGCCAACATACTAATTATTGGAAATATGATTTTAAATTATTAATGAAATATTATTATTTTATATCTGTAAATTAAATATTTACAGATAGTTTCTAATCAAATATCCATGCAAATATCAGCAGAAATACTTTACAAGCATTGCCAGATAAACTAGAGAATGAACAATCAAAAGTGGATTTTCCCGCGCCAGCGCGTACCTGGCTACTAAGACATTACCACAGATCACACGCTGGCGCGTGATTGGCTCTTCAGCGATATCGCCACGCCACGCGCTAGCACGTGATAAGCAGTCAATGTGTTAAAAATTCCAATTTCTCAATCAATCATTAGAAATAACTGCTATCATTTTCTAAATTTTGCTGGCCACTATTTCTTGGAATGTCAAGTGTCAATGAGAGTTCACACAACAATTATCACTGTATTTGAGCTGAGTTAATTTTGACTAGCATAAATCCATGACCTTCTTTTCCTACAATAAGTCATCAAATCATTCATGCCTTGTCCTGTAAGAAAAATATCTTAGTCAATAATTAGTTATCCCTTTAGCAATAATTATATTTCATCTAAATTTGATAAGCATAATGCATGTATTAATATTCAACCATTTTATGTATAAAATATTTTTTTCAAAGTTTTATATTATTCGATATTTAAAACATATATACGATACACTTCATTCACTCTTTGTCACCGTCAGCATTTTATGGCAAATTAAATTATCTGGTTGATTTAATTAAATTTTTGAGGTATTACTATCAAACCCAATATAAAACACTTAAGTGGTTAAAATACAGAAAAGGCAGCAACAGTCTTTATATATCTCAAAATTACAAATTTTTATTTAGAGAGACATCTAAGTGTTAATTGCATTGTTAATGTGGACACAAGTATTCATTCAAATAAGTTAAATTTCAAAAAGATCATTAAGAACTTGCAAATATTGAAGAGCATAATAATCAAAATTTTACTATACTTTTAATTATGGTAAAACTAAATGCACACAAATTAAGGTTGTTTTAGGTTTGTCATATTCTATACACACACATTATAAGACGTTGAATAATGATACGGTAATTATTCATAAGTACTCAATTTAAATTAAATAAAGAATGAACTTATCTACATATTTATGAATCTTATTCCTTCTTGTTAGCTATTAACATTTTCAAATGTGATGTCTTGATTTAAAGAATAATTACAGATTTTCAGACAATAATTTAACTTAAGAAATAAAGGCAAGCTATAATGACCTGAAACCTTATATTTTATATGAAATACATCGCTTTTAATACATTTGATATATGTGTGTATAAATTAATTGATGTGAGAAATGCAAATCATAGTCTCTGTTTCATAAATTTAATTAAAAATATCATTGCATAAAGAAAAACTGAGTTAAACTAACTAAATTGGTGTATCAACGATTGGCATATTTAATAATGAATGATTGTCATAAAGAACATAAAACATAGTACGAAATATAAGATATTGACAATGTAAGATTGTAACAGATACTTGTTTTAAAACATTTAGATTTTAAGCATATTTATTGTGACTTTACTACATTTTCTTAAACTAAAACATCATTTCTATCGTTTAATTAATAATTCACAATATTGTAGAAAATGTTTGCATTTTCATTTTTTAAAATAACAACATTTTTATTAATAAATGTTACTAGAAACACTAATAAGTATATCCACATAAAATTCATTTTATCTAAACAATAAGTTTATTAATCATATGATATAACATAATTTATAGAAAACAATGTTTATTTTTATGAATTATTGGAATTCATCATGAGTGTTCATTGAAATCTTATAAAACTATTTGTTTCATTTTCACGTGAGTTTCATAACATATGCTTTAATACTTCATTCAGTTAATATAAGATATTATATATACAAGACAAATAAGAAAGATTCAGTAAATTATATTAGAAGTTATCATTTATTTATTTTATTCAAAAAATAATTCAACTTTCAACAAACATCTATTTTAACATAGTAATATCAACACACATGAGATTATATATATATATATATATATATATATATATATATATATATATAT